>JANZLQ010000032.1:24900485-24944575 GCA_026212715.1 Elanus axillaris
TGCTCTGGTGGAAGGTGTCCCTGCCCAGGGCAGGGGGGCTGGAAATAGATGGTCTTGAAGGTCCCTTCCAACCCAAAGCATGGCTCTGTGAAAGCTAACTCACATGTAGGAAGCTGAGTTTATTTTTCAGTTTTCTTATTGTAAGACTGAAGGTAACAGCTCCGTTCTACCCCTCCTGTGCAATAAAGCATTTTAACACTGCTCTTGAACAGGTCTCAATTACTGGAAAAGTTGCAGTATGAGGGCATCAGGAGCTCTTGTGAGAAAATAACTGCTTAACAGTCTTTATGATAACAAGTCATGGGGCAGAAGGATCATTTTCTTCTTTTGCATAGCCTTGAGGACACTGTAATTACTTACAGAACAATAACGTTACCCCAGGCTCTTCTGGCAAGCCTGGTGATCCCATAATGGACCGCACTAGACAAATAGTAACAAATAAGCAAAGAAAAAGCTGTCTGATACAGTCTCTATTGAAAAGATAAAAGGAAGGGGTGGAAAGGATCAAGGATTAGGGGGATTGCTGCTGTTTACCAAATGGAAAGCATATTATTTTCTTCTGAATCTGTTCATGGAAACAAAGCACCTGGTAAGTAAACTGAACTTGGGAATGCTTCAGCACAGGACTTCCCTATGAACTCCATGCCCTAGACACGGTTCTTCCTGGGCTTTGGGAAAATTGGGACCTTTATTTCATGAATAACAACAGATTAAGTAAATGCAGATTTTTTTCCTACAGATTTTGCTTTCTTGAACCACGTAGGAGAGTGTGCTGCTATCTGGACAGAAATCTGAAAGGTTAGGCACTATCATATTACACTCATTAGACAGTACATGTTTTACTTGTTGGCATGCTGTGAAGCAACAAAAGAAATTATACATTATGGATTTGAATAACAGTATCTCCGAAACAGTACAAGGCTAACTGACAAGGCAAGATGCATCACTGCCACTGCTTCAATTTTCAGTTTACTTTATTCAGCATGCCTTTCCTTCGGAATATTAAATGCATCAAGTATTTTGTCTAATTCAGCCCTTGCATTCCTCCTATACCAATAATAAGCTGGACATGTACTACAAGAGTTTAATCAGTTCCCATCCCAACTATTTTCCCCATTGCCCAAGCATGTTTTTGTTTTTTTTTTTGTTTTTTTTTTTTATATGCCACCCACCTGAGGTTGATCGAATCTTGAGTTTCTGGCATGTTAGATAGATAGCACAAGTGATTTAATAGCACGACCTGAAAACAGAAGCTTGAAGAGAGCCTGCTTTGTCCAGCTGTTAGCCGAGGAGGGGGATTTATTCACCTTGTCTCTCCTCTCTATATTAGTCTCATTAAAGCTGCGGTCCAGAACTCACGCTATGGGAAGATACCATTAGCAGTCCCTAGAACATGGGATCTTGAGTTGCGTTTTGGAGCTTCTGACAGCTCGGCGGTGCCGCACAGCTCCTCGCTCCTGGACGAGGATCCCCAAGGGCAGCTGGGGCCGGAGCCAGGACCCGGGGCACCTCCGCGGGAGGCTGTGCAGAGCCGTCAGCACCCACGGGGCACCGACGCTCCCTGCTCGTGAGGCCTCGGCTCTTCGGGAGCCTTTGGAAACGTGCCTCGTATTACAGTCATATCCTAAACTGGTTGCAGAGTTCCTATAAGAATTGTCATCTTTACAGCAGGAGTCAGTATCTGTTTATCAGCTCTGCAAGGCTAGCTCCCATCCTGCTCTAATTGTTGTAGATAAATCACTTATTACGCTAAAAATAAGACTCTCTGTATTAATAAGACTATTTGTATTAATAGACTCTTTAGCCTGATTGACTCAAAGAACTTACTTCTTAATTACTAAATATTAGCTAAACTGTCTTATCTCCTCTTTTTATATTTTTAATGGACAAACATTTTTGATCTGTTGAATCACATGCTAGAATGAGTCGATAGCTTCCTCATGTTTTACCAAACTCTTAAATAACAGTTCTTAGTTCTAGTCTTTCCTTCTGGTATCTCTTATTTAGTTTCTCAGAACAACTCCTAATGTAGCATTTCTGAAATTTCACATCTTCATCTGTGGTAGGTAATTTTCCTTTTGTTTTCAGCTCATGACTGTGGAAGATACAAGACTATTTATATTTGGGTCTTCCCGACTGCTGCTTTTCTGTTGGTTTTTCAAAACCTGAGGGTTTGGTTTTTTTTGTTGTTTTTCACTGGGAGGTACTAAATGATTTTATCCCTGCTCCGTGCTGCATCTTGTTTGTTAATGTGTTGACAACGGGGAGCTTCTGCACGACTCTCTCTGCTGTAAGTCCTCATTCACATGAATGGCATTCCTTGTCAGGAAACCAAAACAATCTCTAATTTGTTGGCTTTTTCTTTTAATCTCCTGCCAACTAAATGCACACGGTTTAGTCAGTACTAATGCATTTTCCATATCCAAAGTGTTTGTCAGCTGACATTTGCCATTCAGAAACAGCTTGTGCAAAACAAGCTTCCTAGCTGTTCTTGTACCGGCTTTCTATACGGTTGAGATTCCCTTCATTCTCTTCATATGTCCTCGAAATTCAGAGGATTTCTAATACCGCAGCCTAGCTTGAAGATATCATCCAAGGCTTTATTTCTTTGATAAAGGAGCCAGAATCTGCTTTTTTCAGACAAAAAAAGATGACTTTTATCCTGAATATACTTAATGGCAACACTGAGACATGCAAAGCTAAACATGAAATTAGTTTCTACCTATCTTGGAAAAAAAATAATTCCTTATTTCCTGATTCTAATGAAGTTTCTGGGAATTTTGCCACAACTTCGGTAGGGCCAGGATTTAATTTTTAATGACAGATGTCCTTGTTTTAACCTTCAGTGTTCTCTATTCTACCTTCTGTATTTAGCACGTCATGTTTTCAAAATGCTTCAAAGTCCCACAAAAGTCTTGTCAAAAAACACAGACACATTAGAAAACCTCAAGTTACAAGTTACAAACGATGTCAATAACATGTCTGCAAAACTCAGTTTCTGCACCGAATCTGCTCAGACTTTAATCTTCTTCAAACTCAGCTCTATTACATTAACGCTATTACCCTTTTATACCGAGCTGGTTCTGTTTGGCAACATAAACACCAAACCTCAGTTCTTTCAGCCATCCAAAAAAAACCCAGCCACCCCAGAGATGTAAAGCACAGCAAAGCCGCAAAGAGAAGAGGAGGAAAAAGAAAAGGGGTTTCCATGAAGCAATGGAATCAAGAGCACCTGTGCTGGAATTCATTAAGTCCATTGAGCAGGCAGCTGCATATTTGCAGTATCCTGATGAGGCACAGGAAAAAAAGAAGAGCAGATGCCTGACTGTACAGATTGGAAGACATAACAAAACATTTCAAGTGCCTCATTTTCTTACTCAGGCATTTGGTTATCCTGTTTCCCTTTTAGAACTGCTGATTTCCTTGTATTTCTGGGTATATTATGTGTTCGTACAGGTCATTTTACAGGTATCTTCATTACAAATACAAAAGAACATTGGAATAATGTTTTCCAAAAGGTACAGCTTACACTACTGGTTCTGCAGACTTAAATACTTGAAGTAGGGCTGAACACCTTTATTCCATAAGTTTACCATCCAGGAGAGACCGTTCTAGTTAGCAGTCATCCTGGCCATATCAGGCAACTGAATTTTTTTTTTTTTTTGCTTATCCTGTTTCTGTTCCTATTTTCCCTATCCCAAGTTTCTCTGTGCTTTTTGCTAGGCAGATAAGTTTATAATCCCTGAAAATTTTACTTGGACCTCTGTCATGGCTTGCAGCTGTGGAAGTCCATCTTCCCAATCCATACACCTGTTGTAATTCAGGGTCATCAGGTGGATCTTGACCTCGCTGTCTCCTGCCGGCCTCTGCCAACAGGGATTATATAAGTTATTTCCAAGCACTTACTGGATTCTTCGAGTAGAAATTCTGAAAAGAGCTGATCACAGATGTCTCCTACACGGAGCTCCTCTGATGCTGAGGGAAGAGCGTAGGTATTAATGCTTCCTCAGCTCCTGCAAGCTAGTTCCCTCAGGTTTAGCAAGAGAAAAGAGATTCATGCTATTAGTCACCTAAACTTTGGTGGGATTTTCCAGTAACATCTTTATAAATGAAAGACTTTAGCCAGCCTTCACGATGCACTGCGTTTTGCCTCTTGCTGAGGAGCTGTGTTTCAGGACGTCAGCAGGAATTGCTGGCAGTAGTTGCTCCGCATGCCTGTCTGCCTCTAGGTAGCACCGTGGTTTGCATTATGATTTGTGGTCTCTTGTTTATAACCTTTTGAGACTAATTCATCTCTGCAGAGTACTCTGTATGTTCCACTTGGAGTGGAAAATAAGTGTATACACATAATCAGAATTCCAGATACCCCATTCACATCTCTCCTATGTCAGAGGGTGCCAGAAGTAACTATTCAGCTCAAGCAATTGACATTAAATTTGTATAACTGAGAGCAAAAGTAGGAATTGACCTCTTTTCTGTAGTCCCATGGGTAAGATTATGTTTACTAATACAATATGCTGCCCCAAAAAAGAATTATAAACAGAAGAACAAGACTAAGAAATAAAATGGCTGAAAGTGAGTCTTAAGTATTGAAATACTATTGAAGAACGCATTTCCTTTAGAAATTAGGCTAAGTATAATTTCTTAAAATCTCAACATTGTTTTCCTATTCATTATCTCCTTTGTTTATTACTACTTGATTGAAATGGTACTTTTCTGTCCTTAAAAAGACTCCTATTCCTCCTATAAAGACAGTCATGGGGCTTTATTAGCACACTGGAGGTCGAACACCTGATTAGATAGGCTCTTTCCCTGGAAAGCATTTATTATGCGAGTTCTCCTACTAGGTCCAATACAGCATTGAACAACAGAAGCAGCACAATCAGCAGCAAATTTGAAAGATGAACAGAGCAGCGTCCATGAAGTATTTGCTACATGACCATGGCTAAACCAAACTGACTGACAAATTTACATACATCGCTTTGTTTCATACATATCATTGTACGGACATACAGCTGAAAAGTGTCTTCCTGCATTGTGGGCTGCAAAGGGAGTTTAGGGGATGCTTGGGGCATGTTAAGAAAGCATTTTCTGGGACCCCTGAAGGGATATCTCTGAGCTGGTACATTTGTTTACTATCATGTGGGTCCAAATGAAGATACCTGGGATCCAAAAGCGATGAACATATATTAGGCTGTCACTGTACCTAAGGTCAGCTCCAAGATACCCATCTCACTGTACAGGCATAATAATATGGACTTGAGTGTTAGCCATCTACTTTTGCTCCAGTTCTCAGCTGTTAGCCCTCTTTTGGTGTCGATATATTACCAAAGTCTGCCATTCCCCAAGGAAACCGAGACATCCTTCCTTGAGTATCAAAGTAGGCAGAACACTTATAGGGATCCTCAGCCTGCCTGATTCAATCCTAGGTCTTCTCTATCTTACATGAATTTGCTACTCCTACGTAAAAGCTCTAATTAATAGGATATGCAGACATACACAGATCCTGACTCCCTTCTTGCCTGCTGGAGGATTTTCATGCCTGAGTATGTATGGCTGCCATCAGAAATATAAGAAACCATCCTAGTCCACAATTTGGAAGTGATTTTGACCAAATTCTAGCTGGTTTTGCTTATTTCCATGTTTCACTTAAAAATGATTGTTTATTAATGACTTATAATTTATTAATAACTTATTAGAGAGCCACATTTGCAACAGCTGGCCAAAAAGCTGTTGGATGCTCTGTGTTTCTAATTTGGTAGGTGACACCAGAAGCTTTGATGCACAATTTTAGCCTTGTTAGCAGTCCAGCTGGATGACTCGCTGTTCCATAACTTACCAAAATATTTGCCAAAAAAAGTTGGTACATTATAATCGACTTCCGATTAGTTATCTTTTAAAATTTAAGAGCAAACAGGCTATGCTGCCATGGTGAAAGAGAGCTGTTGTTTCCTAATCAATTAATAACTGACAAAAAACTAACAAAAAAGGACAGAAACAAATTGGGAAAAGCTCTTAGATTGTCCACAGAAATCTGCTTTGGGAACTCTGCCTTTCAAGTTTAAAACAGTCAAAACTGGAGTTGACCATGAAGAGTAGCAGGAAGATCTCAAACCACTAAATGACTTGGTGAATAAAGTGGCAGATAAAATCCAGCGGGAACTGAATGCACGTGGAGAAAATAACTCTAATGAAAAATAACTCTAATGAAATATATACAGCTATGGCCCTGAGTAATGTATTCATACTCAGGAAAGGGATTTTGAAGTCACAGATAGGTAGTTCTCTAAAACTGTCAATCAATATTCGTTTGTAGTCAAGACACAAAATTGTATGTTGAGACTTACTAGGAAAGAAGTTGATAGCAAGAAAGGAAACGGCACTATAGTAATCCCTTATATTCTGCTAATTATAAACCCTATGCAAGTTTAGTACCTCCTAAAGTCCATGTTAAAAGGACTAATTAGAGCTAGGAAAAATACAAGAAAACCCAACAAGGATAGCCAAAGGAAGAGAATGATACTGATTTGAGGCAAACCACAGATATCGGGTTTCTTCACTTTGACATGAAGATAGAAATTAATGTAAAAGGGAATGGGAAATAGGGAATAGGGAAAGTAACTAGGGAAGAACTATTCAGCTTCGCTTAACACAAAGACTGGCAGGCACCCCATTAAATTACTAGGTATTTCATTTGAAACAACCAAATAAATTTTTTTTGTCATCCCACATGTAGCTACGCATTAGAAGTTTGTGTTATATAACATGCTATATTGTGTAAAAAAAATTAAAATACACGAGTTTAAAAAAGAACACAAAACTAGCCAAATTCATGAATCCTAGATCCATCAACCGTTCCTTTGTGGTTTTCCAGATTTCATTCTTCCACAGTCTCATCCTCAGAAGTGTTCAACCTAGCTTTGGCCCAAAGGAGATTAAAGCCTCCACTGAAATGCCCATTCCGTGCCACAAATCTGTCAAAGACTGCATTCACTGCTTTGAAAAATCAATTTCATGCATAAACTTTAAGAAGTTTCTCTTGCAGAAAGCAGACGTGCAATAGCAGTCGCGTCAGGTTAACTTTAAATCTTACGCTGCAACAGCACCTAAAATCCTTAGGACAGACTCATCTGCTGGTTTTTTGCTCCAAAAAGTCATGAGAGTTAATTGACTTGTTGGTAGATAGCAACCTGGGACCATTTGAGAGTCTAATATGTAGTTTTCATTCATTTCATACCACATTATGTATACAAACACTTGCATTACATTAAAGAGGCTAAGGTTGCAATGTCAATTATTCAAAAGTTGCCAGAATTAATGCTCACTGCATAACCTCCACCGCTCCCACTCCAAATATGCTTTATAATGATTACATGGTTGCGTCTTCTCTTTTTCCACAGCATACTGTTGCTAGGACTGTGATACGATACGCAGTTCTTAAGGCTTGAAAAACATAAGCCAATTAAAAATACCGTATTGAGAACAAATCCCACTATGTGGTGTTTTCAGGATAAGTCCCTGGCCTTGCAATCTTCATATTCCTGCTTTTCCTGGCCAAACGTCGGGGACTCGAACTAAGGGCTGCACTGGTGCCCATTCTTATTGTCAGTAGTATCTCCTCAGGGAGATTGAATATAGGATTATAATTGCAGGGCGATCATCTATGAAGGGATGGATATGCTCAGTGGGAATGGAATTTTTACCAATTTCAGCTCCTAACTACTAAGAAGCATCTGCTGAAAGCTGGCTTTCAAAATAAAAACGTTTAGGTAAACTGTCATGAAATAGCAAAAGACATATCCCCAACCCAAAGGTGACTCCAAGCTAAACTTTATCTACCAGCTGAAAAGCCAACGTGGTCAGAGTTATACTTTGAAATTTAAGACTGGAAAAAACCCCTGGTTTTCCAACACAAATATATCTTTATCAGAAAAAATTTCAACCCTAGCACATGAAATTTGGCAGTGTTCCATGCAGAAACATTTTGGACAACTGTACTAATTTTATGTAATAATGTGTAAATGTATACAGCCAGTAACGACTAAAAAGCAGGAAGGTAAACAGTTTATTGACAGATGCCACTATACAACAATTATAGAACAGCATAATATTTTAAAACAGAGTTACTACTCTTTGTACGGAAGCTGGTGGGAAATCCATGTGACAAAAGCAATGAGGAGACATGGGTTTGGTTTATGTTATAGTATCATGTTAATTATTATAGACTACTGATTATTATAAAATAATACTTTATGTCATGTGAACACAAATATTCTTCTGGTGCTTATGTTGTACTGATCAGTTGTTTGAGCAGGTGCAGAGGTATTTTTTTTTAAATGATAAATACAGATATTAATTGAGGTCCTTGCTGTTGTACCTAAAGAAGCTCTTGAGGGAGCAAATCTTTAAAATCACTGTTTAAAGGAATACCGCTGAAGAGGATAGGCTAAAATGTTTACCTGTGATTGCTTGCAATGGTCTGTAGTGTTCTATATATATATATACATACACACAGACACTTTTTATAGTCACAGGTGTTAGAACGTGTTTTACCCAAAACTTTTACTTGCCTTACCATATGAATAAGTAAAATAGGATTAAAAGTTTGTGTGTTCATGCCAATCTGGGAAATCCCAAGGAATTTCTTTCTTGAGAAAGCAGTCTATATCATATATGGTAAGAAACTCTTCAGTTTCTTGGAAATTGCCCTCACGTGGAGGAATGTCTGTTTTATAAACACAAATGATTTTTTCCCCCACATACATGTCATTTAATTTTACTGCAAATTTTAACAAAGTTCTCCCTGCTGATACAGTACTCGCACGAGCTCTGTGAAAAGTTGTTTACATCATCATAACTAAAATGATGAAGGATCAAAATAGTCATAAAATTGCCAGTCCCTAGGAGAGAAGCAAGGCTAAGAACAGCTATGACAGGCTCTTTGTACCTCTGGGGTTCTCTAACTCAAATCCATTTGGTTTATTTTTAACGGATTTAATTGGTTTTGGTTTTCTGACAAACATCAAACTCAAATAGAGAAGAGGTAGCTTGGACTCACAAGGTTCACGCTGAACCTTGTAAGACGTTCACAGTGGGCAACTGTCAAAGGAGGCGAAGGGAAAACATGGAGAAACGGTGGAATAAGCAAGGACGTAAATTTAGGTAGAGGAGAGGGTGCAGATTCACATGCTGCTTCCTACTTCTGGGGCACTTTAACACTTACTATGTACTTATCTACCAGCGAACAGGAGACACACGGACTCTCACAGCAGGAATTTATTTTTTCCAATTGCATGAAGAGTGAAATCTGTAGTTGAATTTACACGGTTGTGAGTTAGCTGCACTATAATATTCGGTTTACACTCTTGTTAGGAATACCATCAGTCTCCAAATACCTTTAATGACAAAACACTTGCTTTTCTCATCCTTTGGGATGAGGGGAGGGAAAAAACCCAACCTTTCCCATAATTACTTTTCATATATAACCCTTTTTAAATGGGTCCTCCAGTTCTTTACGGAGGGTGTGAGAGCTGCACTGCAAAGCGTTCCCACTACATGCATCTTCATTGAAAAAGATTTATTCATCAGATTTTACTACTTTAAGTGTCTGTAGACACAAATACTAATATCTGAACAAGCCTGTACGATGAGGATGAGACAGAGCGGGCATTTATCCGAAGTAAGGAGTTTTAACAAGTCTGGCATTGGGATGAGGAGAGGCAATGTGCCATCTAGTGAAAGCAAAAACTGTTAACGTAAAGAAGAGGTTAAGAACTTATCGAAGATCAGTTCAATAGTGTCAATTCCCACACGTGTGTGAATATAGCCAGTGTTTTGTTAATGTAACACCTCAGTTTATGCAGCAAGCCAATTATTAGTTATTCAAATTTATGAGTACTCCATGAATTTTTGCAGTTGCTTTAGAGAAAAATATGCATATTTTAATCCATTTTACTTTTCAAAAATAAAGCGTGGTTAACTGTGCTGGAAGTGCTGTGCTTATTCTATGAGACAGAGACACTTTCCCTTCCGAGACGCCAATATCCCCATACGGGGCAGCGCGTGACCTGTGAGCCACTACACCGGACTGAACTGCTGGGGGTCGATAAGCAGTCCACAGGATTTTTCAGGAAAACAGGGGAAATTACAGTGAGAACTTCTACCCGTCTCTCTCCTACCCTCTGTCAAGGTCATCTGGTTTGAAGAGGTTCTTAAATACAAGTTGTACAGGGCCTTACTGTCCTAAACCTTAATGCTCAGAACCATCGCTTTTAGGGTACTGTCTAGTGAGTTTCTTTTTAATTTCTTAAAAAAAAAACCCAACAGACTTCACTGAGTCATTATGAAGCAATCTGAGGTAATTAAACCTCAGATTAAAGGTAATCCGAGACATTAAACCACGAGGCAAGTCAAAGATTACCTTGTGATTTTCAAACATCAAGGAACAGCAAAAGTTTGCCTTAGATTTCTGAGATACAGTACACAAAGTATTTTTAATCTAAGGATTTAATTAACTGCAAACATGCACACTTGTATAGAAATACTGTTTTCAGGCAGAAGCTGGAGCAAAATGTTAAGCTCAAGTCCTCTCGTTCATCCCGAGCTCCTGGTTGTATCACAACATTTAACTACTCTGTATCACCATGCTTTCTAATTGTAGTGCTTCTCTCTAGCCCTTCAACTATAAAAAAAAAAGGCAAAACATTTCAGTGTCACGGTCCGAGTGCTGTGAACATCACTTCATTATGAAAAGTGAAACAGGCTGGGGAAACAGAATCATGGTTTCGTTATTGAACCGCTAACAACATGCTCAGCATTGAGGAGGATACACAGTTGAGCCTTCCCCAAACTGCTTGTAACTGCAATAGCCACACACCTACGCTCATAAATACACATATTAAATCCCCAACAGCAGCCTTAGCGCGGCAAAAGCTGCCTGCACACAAACTCCTTTGCGAGTCGTCCGACAAGTCACCTTCCCTGACATTTCGGAATTGAACCTGACCCCCGAGTCAATACTACTGGTATTTCTCACCACTGAAGGTCCGTTTGGTAATTGGGTATCCTGAGAAGGAATCCAAAAAAGCTCCTTTTCTCCTGTGCACGTGAAAGATTAAATGAAAGATTTTAAAGAGACCCAAATTACACAGTGCTGGCACTTTTTGCTTAATTTCCCTGGACTTACTATTTACTCTGTATCAGATACATCACAGTATTTAGATTATCATGTCTTTCTTTTCACTAGCTTGTCCTTCACTAGTGTTACCTGCGGTTCACGTGATAAATTTACCTCTCTAATTCAAAGTTACGTTATTGCTAATTTAGTATCCTTTAATCTGCAGATTGTTTGCTCAAACTGAAAGGGTTTATAACCGCTACATAAGTCTATAGCATAACAAAACCTACCATTAGAGTGTGTTTCTTATCAAGGACAGGCGCCTTTACTTGACAAAAAGGGGTCACTTTCTATAAATTGATTTAGGATTCACTGCACTGGGGTTTGGAAGAACTTGAACAGCAGAGCAGGCACTAAGCAAAGTTGTTAAAAGCACATTAGGAAAGATTTGGAATGGTTCTACGAATGGGAACGCGCAACAGGAAAATTAAAGGCTGACCACTACAAAGAACGGTGCGGAGCACAAAAGGGTGAACAATCCCATTACCGCTGTTCGAGGCGTATCCTGTTAACGCATCCCAGGACACATTTGTCCCCTGGCATGTTGGAGCGGTGATGCAGGATCCGTGCCAAGCCTGTTGGTTCATTAATTTATTCTACCTGCCATCAAAGCACAAAAAGAAACAGAACCTGACACTTTGAGGTTAGCTGATTTATTTAAATTCTTCCTTACTTCTGTCTTTGCTTTATTTTATTTTTAGTTTCCTCTGAGCATCACTTTTGAATAAGAGGTCTAATTATACTTAATCATTGAAAAGTTCCTGACACTTTCTATAAAAAGAGTAATGTTTGCTTTTATTGTAGCTTATGTTGTAGAAAGAGTGGGGTTAGAAGAAATAAATATTGAAGCTCAAGGAAAAGACTGAGGATTAATTTCTTTGAATGATTTCTACATATGCTACAGCGTTTCAGTACATAACACCGGTCTCTCAGAGTTTAATACAATACTGCTGGCAGCAAATCTTACTTGCTGCAGCATATATTGCTAAGTAAATAGTCCTGTCCTGCCCAAATTTCCTTTTAGAACCTTGCCTGTGTTTCCTTATTCTCTGCTCACACAAGGGATCAGTGATTTGTCCCCTGCTCCCCCTTTCCGATGCAAGTAAAAGTTGGCTGCGCTGGAAAGAAGCAATAGGTGGCTATCGGCTACCATGGGGAAAGAAGCACATTTCAGAAATAGAGGCATCGAGCCATCACCTTGCTGCCTGCAGGCACGGAGCACATACCTCCCCAAAATCAGACCTGAGCTCTACTACAGCATCTCCTATATATACCTTAACACCAGGACAGTCACAGTGCCCTGTGTCTTTAACACTAAATATACCATCTCCGTTTGCCTCCTGGGATAAGGATCTAATATCAGGTTACAGGGAATAGGAAGACTCATGTCTTTCCCATCGAAGCTGAAAACCCTGAGCTATTTTACTGGTATGACACCTATAAATTGGTGGGGGTAATTTACACCTCTTGAGCAATCTTCAGCCCTGCCACCGTACTTCAGGGTTTGAGTAAAGTCAGGTTTAAACCTTGTCAGATGTAAATGGAGGAAACCTTAACTGCGGTACATAACTTCACCGCAAAGTTATTGAAAAACCTACCCAAAAATAATAATCAAATGGGTTAAAAGCTAAACTGACATATTGAGATGGTTTTTATAGCTCTTTAGAGAAGTATACTTGCATACTCTGTATTCAGGAAGAGACGTGTCCGTGTGCTTTCTACCTGCATTTTCTGTTAATGAAGAAAGTCCATGCATTCTCATTATTCATACAGTTCATTTGAAAATTTGTGGGTTTGGAAGCAGGAAAATGGTCAAAATATTAGCTAGTGGTTTGAGAAGACAAGTCCCTGGGTGGTTGTTTCTTTCGGTAAGGCTTTAGGAGCGAGTTCCTGTGGGTTTGTTTCATAATGCCTTCCCAAAGTTATTGAAAAAGAGAAGTCTATTAATGAAAACAATAACACTTCTCTTAATCTTTACCTTTTCTGCTGAGAAATCACTTGGTAAATTATGTCAGGTCATATCAGCAGCATTGGACGGCCCACGCGATGCCGTGTGACTGACGCAGGCTGACAAGACATGCAACCCAGGGATAGGTTAATTGGGTAGGGAGCGGGGCAGGGGCAAGGAAGATAAAAGCAGATTTGTCTCAGAAGACAAAATGAAAATGCACATAAGCAGAATCACAACTGGCCACAGTGGCTGTTTTCCAGTAATTTCAGCAAGGAGCTGAAAATTGCCGGTCCTTTCGCTTACGGAGCTAGAGCTTTTATTGTAGCCTAGAGTTACACAAGGGAGGTGCTGAAATAAGTCTCCCCGATTTGTCTCCCTGTGGATCCCACCCAAAGCTTATCGCGTCCTGCCCCAAAACTCCTTTTGAAAGTTTTTTCAGGGAGATTTCAGTCCGTGCTTCCACCTGGCAGAGGTTCTCTGCACAGAGGAAACTTGCACGGGGTACAGTCATGGTTTTACCTTTTCCAGTATCTCAGTTGGAAACACTTTTTTACCAACATACCTTAACATTAGCACTTGGAGAAGTATAAAATAATGAGCATATGAATCACTTGAGTTCAAGCTCTCAACCGTCAATGACATTTCATCATTTGCAGAAAGCTGCAGTTTCACACCGTTGCTCATGGTCTAGTGAGCATCAGCGACTCAGAACCACAGGGTCGGGATGAATGCGGAGGCTATGTGCAACGAGCAACCATAATTCCATTTTCTTGGCAAATGAGCACTAAGCCTACTTAGCGCATGTTCAATATTTCAAGATGAAGGGAAGACAAGGGGAGACGCAGCTAGTGAGGAGTGTTGGTGCACCAGGATAGCAGTTCTCCTGTCAGTTATTCTGGACACGACTCCTTAAGTTGAAGTCAACCTGGTATTTAATATGCTGTCATAATGCACAAAGCAGCAGTCGTGCTACACAGGCACCAAGCTAAAAGAAAATGGCATCTGAGGGTTTTATGTAAACCAAAACGATGTAAGGAATTTCTTCATCAGAGCTGCATCTACTCAGTTTATTATGCCACTCAAGACTTTTAACAAAAAATTGCTTTTAGGGAATAAATGTTCCTTTACTGAGGATTATTGGGGTCCTTTACATAACGTAGCACAGCTCTCAGCCTTCAGACTCCTGAGAGATAAATGGCCTTTGTTTTTATGTTGTCCACAGCACCAGCATCTGAGCTTATTAATTACTGAATACATCGTCTAGCACCTATACGGTAGTATCTATAAAGGCCCCGATTTACATAAAGTAACTAAAGAAAACAAAAGGTCACAGCCATTAAAATAAAATTATGGCAGGACTGGGACCTCAAGCCCAGAACAAGCAAAAAAAGTAGGGCTTTAAATGTTTTGGAGGAAAATTCTCTTCAGCGGCAGACCCAGTAATAAAATTAAGCTAACATTCCCTACTTCCAATTGCCTGCTTTAACTACTAAACATTCTCCCTACCAGATAAAGTTTGATGTGTGCATCCCGTGCAGTATATGCTGCAATAGCTACTTAAACATTGTGAGGATAACTAAAAACACCACAGCAGCCACAGCTTGAATTTCCCTTGGCATTTGTTATAAAGAATTAAAATTCTTAGGTAGCTCTGAAAATGTTTGAGAAGGTGATTGTTTGGTTTATAATTTATATATTGATGGTGGCTTCCTTTTCCCCTTATTCTTACCCAATTAAAAACATGCTTAGAAAACAATCTTCACAGTAGCTTGGAACTCAGAGGAGTAGGAAAATTACTTCCAATAAGAATGTACAAGTAAAGAAACGTTCACAGTCTTGGCCTTTGGTATTCTACAGATTTATGCGGAATACTGTAGCTACCAAAGAGATGAAGCCTTGCATGATAATCCATACTTGAAATCTGCTTGGTACGAGTCCAACAAATAATTTATAACGCACAAATTCAGTGGTGCTTTTCCGATTTGCATGTTGGTTTTGAATGGATCTTGCCTGCTTGCTTATGTGCCATAGGTATGAAACACGAGTATGACTAAGTGATGACTAACTTCCAGTTATTTTTTCCTCTACCATCCTCTTCCACTGCTCAGAAGTGTCTTTTTCAACAATTTTGCTATCAGCAAAGTAATCTACTAAAATTTATTACATACTCAAGTATTATGACAGGCAGTGCAATATAAAGGTAAATATAAACAACATTGATATAAAGGAAAGATATATTAACACCATTCAAAAAAAAGTCATCCACTTAAGTGTAAATGAATAAAGGTCAAAGTGTCTGTGAAATATTGCCAGTCTCTTTTCCTAGAAGGGAAGAGGGAATTTTTAAAAGCTAGGAAATTGATGCTCTAATTTGCCTTCCAACTTTTGACAAACCTGGGCTCTAAACTTCTTATGGTATTACTTTACAGCAGTACAGTTTATCAAATACTAAAACCATCTGGTTTCATTTTTCATTAGGAATTTGAGTTTTTTTCCAAACTATTTTTATTTAGGCATTATCAAGCATGGTAACATGGAAGAAGGGATTCCCAAAGCCCCAAATGCACATCTTCCTCTCTCGTTGCAAGTTTTGAGTGATTGAATCCAAATTTTATAAATGCTGCTTAAACTGTATTTGCCCAAGGCATGCATAGTTATTGTTTTAACAGGAAAAATACATGCCCTTTCTACAAGGCAGAGTATCCTAGCTACAGAGGCATCATTAGGACACTACTAGGTACAGCTGAATAAGCTTTGCCTCTGTTATGTCATCCATCTTCAAGCCATTAGAAGTAACATTGTAAGCTGTTATGTAGTTGTCATATCAGGAAGAAGTCTTATTCTGATTTAATTAAATTTTTCTGGCAACAGATAAAGACAAGGAATGGAAATAATTAAGCCCATGTAGGTTATTCTCTTCTGCTGCTAGATCTTTATTCAAGGAAAAAGCCTCCAAAGTTTTATCCTTCATTGGGCCTTTTTAGGAGGCTGTTTTCTCAGGTTCCTGCCCTTTAATAATGTGTTGATATATTTTAGCAGGATTGATCTCTCTAGGGGGGGCATAATTCACTTCTGAATCCCCGACATGCAGAAGGCGTCTCCGAGAATCCTTACCAAATAGTTACAGATGAACTATCATCCCAAATCAGTGCAGTGTATTGAAAGTTGAAGGCAGCAGCAATGCACACATTTAGGGTAAATGGCTTGGCCACTGCCCCGCCAGCTATCCCAGCGGAATCTTTTTCACTCCAAAGTGGTATGAACAGGCTGCTCGAGAGTACTCAAGGCCAGATCCAAGAACTTTCAAATCCAGTACCCCATTTTAAGGCAGATGCAGCAAAACTGGAGACCAAAGGCTGTTAAGCCTCTACACTGCGTAGAGGGTTGGGCACCTTCACGAGGCGTCCAGAGCAGTACAGGGAGCAGCAAGACGCGTTAAATCAGTCCTGTACATATTAGTTCCTACCGCCAGCTCGCCGGGAAATGCCGAGTCTAAAATCCTGGCTTTATTCAGCTATAGAAGAAATTGCTTTTTCCCCCTCCTTGGGATTCACTTCCTCCACCCATTGAAATTAGAAAGAAAAGTCACTCCCCAAACAATCTTGAAGGAAGCGGCTCAGCCATCCCCTTTTTTATTGAAAAGTTTATTGCTAGACTATAGTAATGGAGAAAGCAAGCAGCTTTAATTTTTTTCTCCCCACATACCAGGCTTGACACTGATTTTTCTCACTTCCCTGCCTGGTTATCTGAAACCCAGATAGTTTTCTAGAGGTTTATATCTATATAACCAGAGAGGTTTATAGAGGAATCAATGTTGCTACGCCATAGCAAACTTGTAGCAAAGCTTGGAGGAGAGATGACAACTTAATAAAATTAATTGCCAATGCAAGCCAATTGCACTCACATGCTTACTACCGCACCTGCATACTCACAAGAGGGACAAGATCTGTATTATTTTGGATGGTGCCTGGTCTCCAGCCAGGAGACTTCTCCAAGCTCCTGTGTGACAGAGGACACCAGCTATCCGGATTACTTTCCGACGGTAATAACATGCTGGATTTGGATGTGGTGACCTCCACAGTGGTGCAAACAGGGATTTTGGTCTGTCCTAGTGTCCTGCCCCAGCGGGTCACTAGGATTTACCCATCGCCCCGTCTCCTGCACCGCACACCCCAAGAAGATGACCGGAGTCATCACCACACAGAACCGCTCCAGCCTTTCCTCGGCCGTTCGCGCTGGTACTTCCACACCCAGTCACTCCTGGTTGTTTCCTTCCACGTCAATCTTAACGTTCCAGTTACCATCTCCTACAGTTGCAGGGATATAGGGAAGGAAGGGAGCTGCAGGGATGAAAGGCAAGAGGCACTTTGGGTCTGTCCTGCAGCTCTCCGACAAAGAACAAAAGAAAAATTATTCACAAGTGACCAGTTCCACAGCCTAGCAGTTAGTGCACTTTGCTTCCCTGAGTTTTGTTCTCAGAGCTGCCGGGGTTTAAATTCCGGACAGAATAATGGACCAGTTACTTGCGCCTACTTGACACCGTGTGTGCACATAAAGGATGCGGCTGCTATTCATTTGCTGGTTTGGAGACAGTCTGGAGTGAAAGCAGGCAATATCACATGAATTGCAGTTGCAAAATCCCTGTTCCAGGACCAAATGTAATGGGCTAAATGAAATAGAAAATTGATAAGGGCCTGTATTATTACCCTGTATGCTAGCTAGCCAGCTTACACAGATTTCATTTCACCTTTGATTTCAGGTCCCCTTCCAGTTTAATACTATAATAGCCAGGAAAAGATGCGAGCTCCTGGGATGCGCATCACTGCTATATCATCCTGGGGCACCTCCTTCCATTTCATTTGTCTCCTCCCCTGGACACGCAGATCAAACACATCTCCGCTAAATATACAAAAAAAAATCTATTTTCACCTCATAACCTCTGTTTAGCTGAAAATGAGCATTCCTCATTCCCCTGCCAAGCAAGCTATTGTTCAAGTGTACGTTTCTTATCGTGCCAAGATAATACTTGGCTACTTTATAGTGCTATAAAGTATGTGTTTCAGCTCAGCATGTGATTAACACAGAAGAGCATGGTCATAGCTGCTTCCTCTCAATTTAGAAGTTAGATGGAAAGTCTCACCACAATACTCAACAGCCCTCATTAAGGGTGGGTTGGTTAAAAACCATAGCCTGTGACACGTTACAGCATTGAAGCCAAAAGGTAAACTTACAATCATAAATGATATTTTGTAGTTATACACAGCTTGAATGGTATCAAAGTGTTTTATAAACTAAACCAATGCATACAGGAACTAGGCATTCTCAGCTAAAAGAGGGAATGTAAGGAAAAGAACAGTAAAGCGTTAGGAAGCATTTTGGCAAATGTATTGCCCTCCTGAAAAGTTCAGTCAAGTCCTCCAATTGACCTAGCTCAGAAGCAGGAGCTGCCGAGTAATACTTTTACTTTTTCTGCTTACAAATAATTCATTCAATGAAGTTTTATTTTATTAATGTGTCTTCCCAAATATTTAGAAAAGTGTCACTGCATTTTATCTGCTATTTATTGTGAGCGGTGCCAATACATTATCTCGCAAAAATTAATCTTGTGTACCTGAATAATTAACTAGTGTTGCTCCCTTTTTGAAGTGATTTAAATCTCTTAAATGTAGAATTCTGAATAAGTAATAATACCCTTCCTGACAGCCTTTTCATTAAGTACACTTGTTCAAAACTTTGAACAATATCTTGATTTCATCAATATAGGAATATTCAAAACTTCTGGCCTATTTTCAAAGTGCGTTATTGTTTTACCTTTGTTTAGAAGCATCTTTAAAGGCATAGTGGCACGAGACAGAAGTAGCTGGCCAAATTTCTCACCTACATTTTCTGCTACAAGCCAAAGTTTTCATTTACACTGGTTATTTTGCACAGAAGAAACCGGTATGGAACCTGCTTAGCGTACTATTTTACATTTATGCATCCCTCCACTTCTCCAGGAAACTAGGAAGTCGGGGGTTAGACTATGCATTCCCCTAGATTTCCTCTTAAAAAAAATAAACTTTGGCCTATGTTTTCATCAGGTCGCTGTCTCACTTGGACCCGGAGTCCAAGCTCTACCCTCTAGCTCTCCTGGCTAGCAGCCCACACCAGCGCTGCCCATCTCCGACTCCGGGATCTCCCCCTCTTTCCCTCTGGCAGCCAAGGGTTGATCTCAACCTCTACAAATGACTTCAGGGAAGGATATTCACCTCCAAAGTGAGGAAACAAATGTATCTCAGGCAGCATGGGCAGACTGTTAAAATCATTCATTAGAATTCTTCTCAGCTCTGCTAGTGGAGTTTCAGCTCCTAATCCAGGTTAACAGCTCTCCGTTTTTCCGAGAGGCAGTAAACAAGATGGCATTCAGCAGGCATCATTAGAGGAAGGTATTGGGCAGAGCATAGTTTAAATTAATTGTTTGTCATATACAAACTTGCTTTAGAAAAACCTTTCGACTTGTCAAGACTGCAGCTGAACCACTTTTAAGGTCCAGCACTTCAGTGCTACTAATAATATATCAAACATCAAGAAGAACATATGAGGAGCTTCAGGTGTAAAATGCATTGTAGACAAAAGGATTTCGTGCCTCTGGAAGAAACGCATAAAATGGTTGAATTGTCAGGGAAATGACAGCCGGTAAGGGACAAGAATGCAAATGGATTTAGAGCTGTGGCAGCTCCTGAAGGACACAGGCATTGAGTTAAGGAGCCCTCTGGAAACATCTCTGGATTTATATCCCCCTCTCCAATCAACTCTCACCCTTGATTACACCCTACAGACCACAAGGCCGGCGGAAAGCACAAGGCTGGAGCCAAGTTAAAAACTAAGCCAAAGGATGAAAATACAAGATATTGGTTTATATCCGAGCTGGATTGTTAAAAGAGTTCAGTTCAGGTCAAGGTGACTGAAGGGCATTCCTTCATACCACATTTGGGCTTTGCTGAGAGACAATAAGCATGTCAAAATATTCAACTGGCATTTATGCCAGCATATAAAATAAGAGAGTGATGCACTAGGTAGCCATAAATGCTAGGAAATAACATTTCCCAGTAAAACAAAACACTCCCTACCACCTAATCCCAAATACATGAATATGGCATTTGATAGTGGGTTGTAGGTCCCCCCCCCCATTAGCTATTTTGCCTGGTTTGATTCCTGGGCACCAAAGGCAAGAAGGAGCTATTTACACTCCTCTGTAGGCATCCATTGATCCACCCTTCTCTTATCCTCTGTCCCCCCCTAATATATTCAGAATTATGCTCGCCAGACTACTCCTATCAACTTTTACTATTCTCAGACTACGTTAAGGGTGAATACAGCTGCCTCGCCTCACATCTCCCACCACTTAGTAAGCCAAGTTAGAGGATCCTCCCATCCTAGGGATCACTATCTGTTAGGTGGCTGTCTTCAGGAGACAGTTTCTACTTTGTATGCCAATATAACCAGCAGTTTAATACTCTGACATGCTTATTTACTCTAGATCTGATCTACCCAGGCTGCTGGGGGGGGAGCTGGCACAGCAGCAGCGGCTGCCAGCAGCTCCCTTAGCTAGGAAAACTCAATATCACAAACTTCAAGATTAACTTTTCTAAAAGCCAACAATAATTATAGAACAGAACGCACCCATTTTCCAAAATAGTAAGCGAAACACAAACCACACTATGCTATCACCTCTTGAAAGCACAATCCAGTTGTAACCCCACTATCCAAAACCTGTGCCACGAGTTCTGTTATACCTCTCCAAACCCTTTCCACACCATGAATCCCATTCCCTGTTGAGTCAGCAGTACCCTCACTTTTGTCAGACACACCAAAAACCATCCTGCCCTCACTTTAACCAGCTTCTTCTGATCATAAGATCACGCTGACCCTAAGATCATGCGGCCACATTCACTTGGTTATTTGCCCCAGCTACGAGCCCAGGTCCAAGGACAAGCAAACAAGGGTCGAGCTCCAAATTACTGGGAAACACTGGCACAGCAAGGTAGCCCTCATCCAAGCCCCAGCTCATAGTCAAAGTAATTCTGAAAAAGGACACCAGAAATACTCAGTTGTTGACTGCACGACACTTTTTGACCCTTCTTGAAGTTTTTCACATATTCCCAGCACTTCACAGAAAGGGACACATTAGTCCAACCTTTAACCCACTAAATTTGAAGACAAGAGAGGACAAAAACAACCTCTGTTGACATATTCCAGTTCTAAACATAATTTTTTCCAAGAAAGGATCCAAAATTGAAGCTACTGGAGATGACACTGCTCTAGCAGAGTACAGCCTTCCTCATTACATCAGTACCAGTTCGCGGTTGCAATAGCAGACTGGGAGGACCAAGGGGTGCTGGAGAGCAAGTAGCTGTTGAAGATCACACAAGCACTTGCTAAATTTCTTCATAGAAACCTGTTCATTTCCTTCTCATGGGAAGGCAGGAAGGCTAGGCTCTAAAATCATATTATTCAAGTCAAACAGTGAAGAGTATCTATTCTGACTTAAGCACGCAACAGCAAATTTAAATATAACTGAGCTTCAGAGATAGAGAGCGACAGCATATTTTCCTCTATGTTGTAGTACATACTCCCTCCCCACTAATTTCAAAAGTTTCTGTTAAGGCAAACAAAAACATTGGGACATTTCCTAAAAAAAAAAAAAATAAAAACATATAAAAGCAATGTCTTACCTTGAAGACAAATCCACCCCAAGAGATAGCATCCCATGAAGGCAGACACTGCAGACCAGAAGCAGGCAAAGCTAAAACACCAAAACAACCCAAATGATGGCCCCAGGATGAGCTTAAATAGCACCTCAGGGCTGTGGGCGGGGAGGTGGGTAGGGAAACCAGGTGGGGCTGCTTAGGGCCATTAATGCAATTAATTAAGTGCCCTCAGGGCCCTGCCCCGCCTTGCTGGCATGATGCATCAGGTGGGGATTGTCATGAGAACTATAAAAGTTGGAGGAAGGTGAAGCAATGTTTCTCCTCCTTCTTCCTTGGTGAGCTTCAGGGGACATTGATTAAAAAAAAAAAAAATTGCTATTTCTTAAACCTCTGTGTTTGGTTAATTGCACTATTGTAGAGTGAGGGTATGAAGAATGTTCTTGTCCTTATTTTTCATAAATTACAGGTATTTTTTTTTTGTGGGAGTTCTTATTATAGGCTAGAGTATTCAAAATGCATTAGGCTTTGAGTTTGGAGTGCCTGAAGCCTTTTGCTGAGTGTGTTGCTTTTGCCTGTTGCTCTTTTTCTGACTTTGGTACTTTGTAGAAAAGGGATGGTTTCTTTCTACTTAAAACTGGCTCACAATTATCAATATGTAAATGTATATGTGACGGTACATAATTGTCAGGCAAGATAAGGTATGCTTGATGCTTTTGCTAATAAAGGTAAATGCTAGTTAAAAGTATTACTAGAAAAAAAATCACTGCTCCGAACAAGGTGGTGTTTTAAGTCTTCCCTGCCCGTTAGGCTACTTTTCTGCTCTTTGCTAAGGATTTTAAAAGTTCCTGAAGCAATGAGATTCCTAGTGGTACAGTATCTATATATGCCTGCTTATATGTTATATAGTAAGTGCCAATAAATATGTAACGTACTTGTGTGATGCCTGGTGCGTCATAAAATCACTTTGTTCATTAAGAAGTACATTGTCATTTTAAAGTAATCCATAATAAAGCATCAAAATTACTTAGTTGGTGGACACCCATGAAGATACAAAATCACTAGAACGAGCAGGTGTTCAGGCACTATTCTTAAGCATGGCTAACACGCTTTCAGGTGTGCTTTTCCCACTCGGAAAGCGGTGATCCTTCCCTGCTAGCTGTGTCAGCTGCACAGGCTAATTCCGCCGCTGTTAAGAGAAGAAACGTAATTTCGCGAAGCAGGACGAGCTGCTCCCAGCCTAAAGGGAGCTGCCTGTCCCTTGTGTTGTTGCCCGGCGCTTCAGGCAGGAAAGACTTAAAAAAGCAAATTGTTGGCTACTTGGTCAAGCCAGCTGGAGTCCCGCTTTGTACCCTTAACTAGGAAGGAGAGAACGGATTGTTTGGTGATTCCCCTTTGTTTCTCTCTTTGCCTCTCCCTCATTTTACTGAGATCAGAATAGCATATTCAGCAAATACCGTCTGTTCCTGTATGGTAAGAAATCTTTGGGTGCTAATCTGCATTACCACCCTCTGCTCCTGTGCAGCGTTGTTAGACTGAAGAAATGCATTTCACGAGGCCAACTAGGAAAATACTGAGGCAACAGAGCCGCCTTCTGATACTGTTCCTTGATCCGTTGCTTCCTCCATCTTAAGCTATCCTTGCAATATCATTTTCCTCCCTGCTTGCTTTACTTCCCAGCAGCCCTTGAGACTATTATATTAATATGCAGGATCGTGTTAATGTGAATACTTTGTATTTGCAATTCTTCCAGTTTTGTGTGCTGTGTCAGTGGCAAAAGCCTATAGCCGTGTGGATTTCTTATAAAATCTAAATCTCAGAAGTTCATTGCATATGGTTTATGATTAATGTCATGCTGTGATGGAAGGCAAGAACTCGGGTCTTCTGATTGTTCAGCTGCAAAGTGGCTTTGGGAGGGCAATGACGCTGAATTATTTCTGTGATTTCTTGGAAAGCTCACTGCTTCAAAACCAAGTGGTGACACAGAAGCATACCAGTCTTCCCTTTTGGCCTCTGCCGGTATTGAAGCTTAGTGAGTTTTAATGTGCCGCGAAAGATTTTTTTGTCAATTTGCATTAGAAATAAACACAAGTATGAGGACTGCAGCCTGTTAAACAGTAGGCTATGCTTTTATGTTAATAACTCCTGAGCAGATACTGTTTGTTCTGTTTGACGCTAACAAAATTCCCTCCATAGGGCGATAGGATGTTCTAAAGTTGGGCGTTTTTTTCCTGAATAACTTGAAGAAATGTAAGCAGGTTTCTGCAAATCCTCTGGAGTTCTGTTTTCATAAAGACTATTGCAAGTGGCGTTTTTTCAGTCAATGGCTTTTAGTGCTGCACCATGACATTCAATAAAGTTATCCAGTAAAGAGGTAATAAAACTGGTATTAACCTCGGGGACCGCTGAAGAATAGAGTTAATCAAACAGGGGTCAATGACACTGATTACTTCTCAACAGTTTACTTCAGGATCAGAAGCAATGAAACCAACAGTGATTTGAGTAGGATAGAAAGAGCCTGTCTGTGTAATATACTGCAGTAGCAAAAGGTTTATGCTATTTTTTTAAAGGTTGCAGCTGCCACTCCCTCTCTGAGCTACCCAATGCATCTCAAGTATATCTACTTCTCCTCGGCCCTATATCTAAGGATTATTTAATGTGATGTTTGATTACAGTTCTCTGAAATTCAGTGATGAATGTGACAAAAGTCATTTAGATTCTTCTTTAATCTTGCTTGTTTGCATATAAAATGGTTTTGTGCCAGCCAAGTTGCCAGTAAGTTTTGCTGACACTGGAAGTAATATTTGTAAATATTTCTTGATATATGGTTGGGCTGACAATGCATCTGATTCATCTCGTTTGATTTTTTTGTCGTTGCATGCCCTTCTCCAAAACCATTAGTGTTTACAACAGTTGCGACTGTAGCTAAAGTCCAGTTCGATTAATATATGAAAACCCTCCAAAAGGGAGGAGGGGGAGAAGAGGGACATACTACACTCAGAAGAATCTTTCTGCCGCACGTGATTACGTGGCTGCAAAAGATGTCCTCGCTGCACCAGACCCCACCTGAGCTCCAAGTTTGACCACGCTAAGTTTTACTTAAACTGTCTCAACATCTCACTGTCACCTAAACAGCCTTTAGAAGTGGCTTTTTTGGGTAATTCCACCTGAGGTGGGTCTGCAGCGTGTATTTCTTCAGTCTAACTCGCTATGACCATTATAATAAGCTTATAGGTTCCCCAGACAAGAGAGGGATCTGTGTACTGGCTAAAACTAGCGCGGCATGTGTTCTCAGCGTATGGTGCAGCTATAGTGACCGACATGTATTGTGCGAAGATGAAGCGTGGCCGACTTTCCATCTTCCTGTTCACTGCTGTCATCTGACACACGGATGAAAACGGAGGGCTCTAAAGCAATCCCATCCAACCTGTTGCCCTCAGCATAAATGACGTAGCCTGTTCAGATGGACCAGCAAAAGTCTTGTGGTGCTTTACTCCTATTTTGTCATGCAAGCCTAAACCGCTCAAGTCGTGACCGATATTTTATTGCCATGCCAATGACAATGAAATAGCAGTTGCTCCTTTGAAATGATTCGGTTGGATGTTGGATTGCAGATTTCAAATCAGGCTGCAGTGAATAAGAATGTCCTTCTAAGAATACGAGGCTTCCCTGCAAAGAACTTTGTCTCCCACCAGTTTCCCAGATGCGAAAAACAAGCTTAAAAAGCTGCAAACTACTCCAACAGTCATTGAAAAGGAGGTTTTGGACAAAAATCTGGATTTTACGGGCTCCAAGTAAGATCAATGTAAGGAGGCAATAAGCTTTCATGCTTTTGTTTGTTTGTTTTTTAAATAATAAAATAACCAAGGTGCACCTTGTGGCTTACCCCTTCGCTTCACCTTTCCTCAAAACCATTAAAACGAGAAGCTGCTGTAAGTAGGCACCGCATACGATATCCAGAGCATGGCTAGTGGGCAACCCGATCATGCTCTAAGTCACCAATGAGCAGTAATTGATTCGGTAATCTGGAAGGTGAAAAAATGCTTCTGTTCTTCTGTTAGCTGGAAAATTAAACAGGAGCTGAAAGGCAAACTACTGGTCTCTATTAATGTAAGCATTGATGGGCTGTGTGTCTTGGAAAGATTTTATATAATGAGTCGCGATAACTTCTACCTCGAGTGATACTTGTGAAACCCCCCGGAATAATTTTTCAGAGAACCAGAATCTTTTCAAACTGGTGAGAAAAGATCCCTTCAGGCACTTCTTCCTAGGTCTTAAAGCCATTGCATTATTTCTGAAGGCTTGTTTCAAGAATAATATATGTTGGTTGTGTCGCTTTCCTAGTATCTGTGTTAATTCACGGAGCCAGGGCAGGAGTAGTTTGTTTTCTGGAGCTGAAAGGGATGGCAAGAAAGAGACTGCTTTTAACCCTGCTTGGAACAGGCAAGGCAAAGTGCTTAGGAAGATTACATAGCTACTATTCTTCTAATCTTATTTTGCTGTTTTATTTAAGTTGTTTCAGGCTTATTGTTATGTTCCCCACTTAACATGACATAACTGAAACGAGAAGCAAATCTGATGAACATTGTGGTGAGCTACTCAATTACAGCAATACGAGATGCCTAATGAATGACAAAGTGTCTTCACAGGAGGAAAACAACTATTTGATCACTAGATAAAAATCCTATTGGTGTATCATTCACTTGGGTTTAGTGATGGGAAACTGATCTTTATCCTAAAGTTGTTACTACCGAAAAATGAATTTTTTTCAGAGCACAAAAGTGACTTGAAACTACAGGTAGGGTTAATTCAATATTTGGAGTTTTCTTGTCTAGATCATGCAGCACTACATGAATTGCCCACTGACGCTTCTTATAACTGTTGTTTAATGCAGCTTTTGCTTTTAAAGTATCAATGACTCTTGCTTACGTTTGACTGCTGTGGTGCCGTTATTTTGTCATACAAATTTGGAACAAATAATGTTTAGGTGTATGAAATGAAATACACAGCATATTTTTGTCCTCGTTTGATTATAGCCTGTAATGGGCAAGAGAACCTCCTTTCTATTTTTTACATTCTTCCAGATAGTCTGATAGCTCAGCATGCAATGTGTACAGGAAAGCCACCTAAACCGCCTAAATCCCCTTTAGACTGATTTTGGTGGCTTAGAAAAACTTCATCAGTAGTAATAGAACAGAAAAGCATCTAAGCAGTGTGAATTGATGGGTGGGATGAGGGTGGTGAACCACAAAAAAGTCCATCTTCTTTCCAGGTAGCAGTTTCCTCAGAAATTCTATGGGATTACTATAAATTTGACAGCTGGTGTGCTACTCCCTCAATTTCCACAAGTTCAGAGCGATGTGGCAGTTTTCAAAACACTTTGTTACAGCTGGAGCTCTTTCTCTTCCAGGCACTTTAACTCTTCTAGGCATTTTATTTTTTTTTTTTCTTAGCCTTCTGTTTTACTACTGACTTCAGTGGTTGTAAATTCTGTGTAATTCAATGGAAACAGTCGTTAAAGCAGCTCAAGTTAACCATATGCATGAAAGCTGGTGGGTTGAGGTTCAAACACTAATGCAAAAGAGGAGTGATGTGTATGATCTACGCTTCGAACGGACAATATTCTGTGCTGCTCTCCGTAAGGAATGGCTGTTTTGGTGGTTTTTGTTTTTTTTTTTTTTTTTTTTTTTAAAGCTTAAGTCTTGTGTTCACTGTATATCTCATACCTCTCAATTTGTTCTCGGGAGAAAAACTTCTTCAGGTTTATAGGTCTTGGGTTGTTCAAGCTGTGTTTAATGACTTTGGAACGATCTCTAGTGAGTACCAAATATGCTGCAAGTGGGGGAGGAAGGTGCAATACTATGCTTGGAATAGTGATGAATCAAAAAGGGACAATGTGCCTCGAATAGGTATGAAAGAGGATTTGTAATGTTTTGAAAGAATAGGTGTAAGTACGAATAAATGCAGCCAGTCACATGATAAAGTAATTAAAGGTCAGGTGTGATACGTCTCTTGTATCCAGGATGAAGTTTTCCTTATTTTACTCTTGGTGTCATGCCCATAACAATACGCAGCTTTACAAATTGACAGATTTATCATCTTGACATGCAATTTTCTGTGTAACTTGTCCAAAGCTGTGCTTAAGCTGTGCGAATATTTCTATTTTGGAAAAATAAACTGATTCTGATGTTGTACAGATATTTTACACGACATTCAAATTTTTAGCTGGTATTCTAGCCTTGGCCTGTGGTACTGAGGAGCCTGGATTTCCTGCGGTTGATGATAATGCTCAGTGGTTAAGAAGAATTGGGGACAAAGTCATGGTGCCGTATTGGTGGTATTGAAAATCCTATGGTTTAGTCAACCTTTGAACGAAAGTGTTGAAGCTTTGATGCATGGAATGCTTTCTCGAGACCAAAGTTCTGAATTTAAAAGTTGGTAACATACTGCACATAGGAATAATAGCAGCATGATAAGACTAAGGTCTATGTGGTAAAGAGGAGAAGAGGGGTGAAATGGAGAGCTGTCTAACCATAACCACGAAAACACAAGCAGTCAGGGTTTAAAAATCAGTGGTGAAACGTGACATATACAATTTACAATTTTGTAGATGGTTACAGTTGAATAATTATTTCAAAACAGTTTTACAGTTTGCTTTTCAGAAAGACTGTCATTTCAGAGGAGAGGAAACTGTTTGTGTATAAATTAAAGTATTAGAATTAACACAGAGCAATTGTGGCAAGTTTGCAACTCTTCTTGGGTCGGTCTACTCTGAACTGAATTCAGTGAATAATGAAGCATTGCATTAATGAAAGGGAAACTGGCCTTATGAAAATAAGTATAGACCAGTAAAATAAGTTAATTAACCATTGCAGATGCTAGCTGAAGCAGTTTCACTACTTTTCAGTGACACTTGAGGAAAGGTCTTTTATTTTCTATCCTTTCTTTTCTTGGAGACTGGGGGTGGGTGGGCTGAAGAAGTCCTGTCGACCGAACCGAGCTCCTGCTGAAGCTGCAAAAAGAGGACGGGGTTACCTCCTGACGCTGACAAGAAAGCTGAAACGTGAGGAGGGTGTTGTAGGTGCAGGAACACCGGCGGCTGGGAGAGCGAACAAGGGCAGACTCCAAGTGGAGCCATCCGTTTCTTCTCCTCATCCCGTTCTGGAGGGCAGGAGGCAAGGAAGGAGGGTTCTGTTTATGGTGGATTTTAGAAAATGCTCTTACGGGTGGTTTCTTTGCAAGCCATGCAGAGCCAGCAGTGTTCTTGTGCTAGGTAGTCCCAGTTTTCAAAGAAACGGTGGGCAAGAGTTAACATCGCCTTTTCAACCTCCCAGGTTACGCCTCTAGCTGTAGCTCGAAACAAATTGCTCTGTGGATGAAGAGAGGACTCAATTATCCTGGGCTGTCAACGTAGCGCCCTTCCCAAGTACAAAACTCACTTAAATAGAAAACAAAGAAATCCAGTAGCTGTAAGACCTGATAAAATGCTAGCTAGAATGGGAGACCCAGAGGAGTGCAAGTATGATATAGCGAGAAAAATATCATTCTCACGAGTAGTGCTTCGTGTCACCGCCGTCACTGCCAAGGTAGGAACAAGTAAAAGCAGCTAAGAGCACTTGAAGAATAAAACAAATACCCTAATCTGAGAACCACTCTCCCTTTCGTTCTTGTTGGTACAGAAACTTTGATATAAAATCAAGGTTCAGAATAGGCTGATGTAGGGTCAGAAATATTTACTAGCCTAGATGATTTCCTTTCTCTGTACCTGTGGGATGTAGATATGGCTGTAAAACAAGCTGGAGAAAATTCCAGCTATCCCGGAAAATACCGAGTTGGCTTTACGAATAATATTAGTGGTGGTACAGGAAGAATAAAATCCTTCCACTGAAGGAACGCATAGTTCAAGTTAGAAAGACCAGTGAACCACGTTTTCCTTTGTGTGAAACCAAATAACCTAGTTTACTAGCATGGGGCTACTTCTCTAATCCAATTGCACTTGTTTTTCGGTCCGGGCTGGGAGGGGAAGGACGGCAGTGCTGAGCTCCGGAGGGTGGCAGGAGCTGGACCTTCACCTTCTGCTCCGCATTTCTGACGCGTCTGAAGACTGGCAAGGTTGTAGTTTACTCACTTGGATATGCAGTCATTAATCTGTTAACCTTTGGAGACAGAGCAGAAATGGTCTAATGCTAATCTGTCTGTGAAAGGGTATAAAGGAGCTTAAATTTAGAATCCAAGGTTAATGTCCAGCAAACTGATGAAATTAAAAGACTGTCCTTCCAAAGTAATTCACTTAAATGTTTTTAAGCCCTCGTCCTGTCAACTTCTGCCTTATTCAAAACTGATAAAAATGTTGGAAGTGTTCAGCTCATTTAGCACAATAAATACTAGTCCTGCACTGATTTATGGAGAGAATAATTTAAAAGAACTGCCTTCTTGGTATTGCAGCAGTGCAGTCAAAAGGAACTTACAGTGAGAGTGGATTCACTCCTAAATGGTTCAAAAGCATTGCAAAGAGCAAAAAGATGAAATGGCTTACCTGAATGCCATTTAGATCTTTATCTTTCCATTTCCATCTTTCTCTAAACCGTGCTGAAATTTACTTTACGTTTGGATAGCTACAGCAAATCTTTCCTTGCCTGTTGTTGCTTTTTGTCTTTAGTAAACACGACTTACCCTTTCTGTTAGCGTGACCGGTTTCTTCAAGCCTGATAACAAAAGAAAAAGTTAAACTCTATGAATATAAAAATATGAATTTAAGTTAATCTCTTTAGGGTACCTTTTTTAGGCAGCTAAGTTTAAAGGTTGATTTAATCTTTTTCCTTTATGGTCTAATTCAGATACAAGCTGTTTGCTGGAATTATACTGGCTTCATATCTCTCAAATTAGATCAAAATCAGACTAATCAGCTTCTGAAAAGAAAAGTTTTATTTCCTTGCACACAGGGTTCAAATACACTGTTGTACCAACATAACTGAATTTAAAAAGGAGGTTTGGAATGGCTTAATACTGATGTAAAGTGATTTTTTCGGCGATTGCAAATATCTTGAGCAGCAGTTTGGCCCTGTGTTAGTTTATGCCTCCATTCCTTTGTAATTATCCCAACATCGGACTATACCAGCTTTTAAAGGACTACAGCAACACTTTCCTAGTTAAGAGAGATTTTATAATGGGCCGAAGGACCAGTAAATAGGTAGCCTATATATTTCAAGAATTCTATTCTATTGCTCTTTTTTCTTCGGCCAAAGGTGGGATAAGGACCTGATTCCTCAAGATCAGCTAAGACACTCTGCTGAAGGAAGATGAGCTCTTGCATCAAGTCCTGCAGAGCAAAACGATACGGAAGACCCTCTCAGAACTGCAGTCGGGTCAGTACAGAGAGACTTCTTGGTCTCATGTTTCCTTTAAGATTTGTGCTGCTGAATAAAACACATTGCAGAAGAGATTTTTTTTAATTACACTGAATTCTTATTGGGCTAGAGACACCAGCAACCAGCAGTTTTAAGTTACAGGACACATGCCTTTTGTCTCCAAACTGACAACTCCTTTCAGCTTTTTAACCCACATGTCCCTAAAGTTCATTTGCTTTATGACCGTCTTTTCCATCTATACCCATCAAGTCCCCCTTTTTTCACTATGATAACCAAAAGTTAATTCACCTAAGTGTCATTTACATTTGTCATCTGAGTGTATTATAGGCGGGGGGATTCCAATGTCTATGCTCTTTTGTGAAGTAAGCAAGCTTTGGGTAATAAAAAGATGAATTTCCATACTGGGGAGACATAAGAGGCCCCAAAGCTAACTCATGGGAATGTCCCGGCTCTTTATACGTAGCAGGTGTAGAGAAATCTCTCTCTTATGTGACTCTTTCCTTGCAGCCTCAGTGTTTGGTAAGAGATGTTTGGTGGCATATTTGGGGAACACGTGATTTCCCTCTGAGCTCTGACCAACAAAGCTTCCAAAGAAGTGACGGTTTGAGCTAAGAAGTCCTCTCTTTCAGTAAGGGTTAGTGCTGTGCTACTATACAGAAAAGTACACCTTTCAGTAATTACTTCTGCCCATTGTATAGGTCATAATTACAGATATAATATTACTTTTATTTCATATGTCCTTCTAGGCTTCACTGCGCCCCAGGGAGCACACAATGGCTCTTCCCTTTGTATAGTTATTTTCAGCTGGAGTGCACAGGGCTTCTGAAAATTGTCACTCTTTAAGACAGAGGGGTCAACTAGATCCTTGATAGATGAAAGAAGAAAGAATAAAAGGGGCACTTCAGGTTTGGTTTTGTTTTTTTTTCTTTCCACCTAAAAGAAAAATGGTCTGAGCCGAGCTTCCTATGATAGGGAGCTGCTGTGGCACCAAGTATGAAGTTAAAATTGATTAATGCAATTACAGCAATGACGTAGTTTCTAGGGAGTCAAGAATGTGTCGTTGCCTTAAGTTGTCAGTGCTTCTGTGGTGGCACAGGCGTTTGTGGTCTCAGCGTCCACCACTTTGCCAGAGGCAACGTTCAGCCAACAGTTTTCCTAGAAAGTTCCCGAGTGTTCGCGTGTACCGTGGCCGAAACACAGAGGTCTTCATCTTTCTTGAAGACAGGCTGGTTGAATTCATCGTAGTGCTCCAGTTTTCTCTGTTCTGCTGCCTGATTCAGTCACCGAGATGATCCGAAGATGATATGAAACACTTGATTACAATTTGCATTATTAAATGCTGTTTTCCTGTGGCTTATTGTACGTGGCAAATAGAGACATTACTGTTGGGTGTATAAACATTATTAGTTAGTTTCCAAACAACAACAAAAAATATACACCAATACAATCTCTATGTGGAAAACATTGTTGCATAGTTTGATATATTTATAGTAATGTCTTCTAATAGCAATTCTGATAGTGGTGAATGACAGTTATTAGGCCTTAGAGAGCATCCAGAAACAGCTGACATCTAATGGATGAAGACTAATTACTCTGATTATGGTGCCAGGCTGTACAGGCCAAAAAAAAATTTTGAGTTGTTTACGGTGATTAAAAATATTAACATGATAATTCAAGTCAATGTGCTACCTATATATCAAGATTTCTTTGGCATTTAATCATAAAGTTCTACTTTAAAAAGCTGTAAGCGTATATCATGTTACTGTTAATATTCACTTCCAACCAAGGCCCATTTAAAAAGAATAAACGAAACTGGTGTTGTCTAGCGTAGACACAAAAATGATGAGCTTCTCATCAATCCGTTCTTCCCACTCAGAGGCATTATTTTATTCTGCAACTATTTAGCAGTTGCTAGAACAACCTGAAATGCGATGACCTCTAGTTTTTGAGTCCCTTTATTTGCCTATGTTCTGGGGGACCTCTGCATTCAAGCAGTCGAAACTTAAATTAGGTGGTCACTGTAGCAATTTTGGAAGGGGAAAAGCCGCCCAGCATGAACTTATTTTTAACAGTTCTGCTTTTTCTTATTCTAAGATCCGTCAAGTTTTCCCGACTGAAAATGTGGTTAAGGCTTGTTCTTGTGAAGCTCACAATGTTAACGTTGATAGTAATGTTAAAGTCACTGAGACGCTTTTCATAGGTAAGTCCAACCTATGCAACCATCCTTATTAAGATTCAAATACTATAAGAACGTGCTTTAAAACCGAAGGGCGCAGATGACAGAAGTTGTTCATCCCATCTGATTTGTCCTTAAAAGGGGTGGAACCACTAGAAAGGAAAGAAAACATTTTTAGAAATACAGGTTTATTGGTGTTACACGTTGCAGGAGCATGTCCCCCAGTATTTCAGGTTCCACACTTGGCTGTTCCTCGGTGGGGCACCACAAGGGTTATCTCTACACAGCACTACCTGACCGCGCGCAATGACAAAGCAAACTATTCCATAACACTTGCCCCTAAAAGCCTGTGAGAAACGTTTTCTCAAAGACTAGTATTTTAAAAAGCTGTGATGTTGCTATGCAAATTTGCATCTTTCAGCTGCAGTATGAAAAATACACCCCACATCTCCACTAAAATGTCTAATTATTGCACTGCTGTGCTATGGTCTGGTCTTCTTTTCTTCAGCTGATCTTGCAGCAATTAGCGTGTCGGACGAAAGCAAGTGATTTTTGCGGCCCGTGGAAAACAGACGTGTCGCGTGCTCTCCGTCAGTAAAGGACTGAGAAAAGGTGGGGCTGGCGGCGCACTGAAGTAGGTCTGTAGTGGGAGCAGAAAATTATCCAAGTCGCTTCCTTATTTTGCAAGATTGACTTGATTGTTCTCTTTTCTTCAAAAAAAGCTGTGCAGGCAAGGCAATGACGTTTTATTTAAGACGCCAGATATGCAGTGCAGTGTATTTAATGCATTTTTCATTCCTTTATTTGAAATAGAAAACTATTATTCCCTTCCTTTTTTTTTTTTTTCAGATTCTTAGCCTTAACAAATTCTATTGAGTTTTCCATTTGAAGACTGTATCTATATTTTTTTATCTCAATACCCAATGGGCTCTATCTGTCCACAGTAATCTTTGTCAATTTTAACTTAAAATTCAACAATATTCACATCAAGTACTACACAATAGAGTATTATGACAAAATGTGGTTTCCTCAGAACTCATAATATACAACAGTAGTTCACTTCCTAAGCTTATTTTTGAATGGTTATTTTTTCATTATGGGACGTGAATTATACGCAGACACCCAAGTTAACGTTCCTTTCTTCTCTCGGCTGTTTTTTGGAACAAACCACAGGATCTGGTATTGCTCGTATTTAGAGCCTAGCCTTAGGCTGAGCACCATTGTGAGAGTCAGTGCATTAGTGCTGGGGTAAAAAATATGCGTATCAAGGAAAACGAGCCCAAGTGGATTAAAAAAAAAGAAACTGCAGATGTTATATCTACATGATCAAGATATAATTCCTTTTAAATGCATATTTTGATGTCCCTTGCGTGAAATAACTAACTGCACTACATGTGCTGTCATGCTAGAATAGACTGTAATGTTTTTCCATGTGAGGTTCATCTAATCCAACTTTATTTTTAACTTTATTTTTAGTGTCTCCATTTGTGCTTTCTCAAGGAATAGGCACACCTGGGGCATGGTTCATCTCATTTGAAAAGAGGCTTCTAAAATGTTATTGGAATTACTCCCTAAATGTGATTTCTCTTGCGTTTCTTGAAAAAAAAAAGAAAATAAAGCCCCTTCACACGGCCTGACTTGCAACGGGGACATCTACACCGCGGATGTTTCATTGCTCGTCTTTACCATCTCAGGTTAAGTACCAGAACTAACCTAAACTGGATTGATGCTGTGAGGAGACGACAACTAGAGCATGTCAGGTCACGGATATAGTTTGGTCCAAGGAAAACCCCTCTACCGGAGGGCGCAGGACCTTCACTGAGGCTGAACAGGACCATGTGCGAGAGAAAGCCTGGGAAGAGTTTTAACGTAGAATTTACTACGTAGCAACACCAAGAAGAAGTGAGCGGGGTAGGAGGACAGAGTTTTGAAACCCAACTCTTTCCGTGGCGGTTTTAAGAGATCAAGGGGAAAAAAAGCTTTTGTGACTACTCTAGAGTTTTGGGACCAGGACAGTGCCTCGCGCTCCTCTGCACCTTCAGGGCTTTTCAGACATCTAGAGTAGAGAACGCCTGCCAGCCTTTTCTTGCTCTTTTGCACACTGTAATAATTACTGTAATAATTAGACTTCACATAGAAATCTACTAATGTTGAAAAAAAAGGTGCTCATGTTAAATATCAGAACGAAGCTTATTTTAATTTGGTTACCTTGTAGGTGTACATGATAATATAGTCTCTGATCACATGATTATAATCCACTTTTCTGAAGGAACCTGTAACACTTGTGGGAGGGAGACCGTACTCTGAGTATGCAGCTTTTAAATGTAGTCCTTTAACCTCGCCATCTGAATCCTTCACTCATTCTAATGCTCATTCCTAGTTACTGTCTAATGGAACATTTGAATTACTGCTTATTCCGATTCTAGAGGCATAGGCAGAATAACGAAATTGCAACATTTCCAGCCACTCTAGATCAAGTTTCTCTTCATCTGTTGGTTCTTTCAATGTTCCTGTATGTACTACAGTAGTAACTTAAATGTGACCTTAATACAGTAGTAACTTAAATGTGACCTATCCTTTGAAAGTAATAGGCAACAACAAAATCTGTAGGGAAAAAAAACTCCACCCAAACCAAAAAAAAAAACAACCCCCAAATACAACTTGTGAAACACATACTTATCAGACTTTATAAAATGTCATAAATTTTGGAAAAGCCGGATGAAGCATGCAACGTGCATATTTAGAGCAGGAGCCTTGTCATGCAATAGGAGAATAAAGGTGCAGCTCATCTCTTTCAACTGTGCAAGAACCAGTGAAAAAGCCTGCACAAAATTTAGTTTGAACCGGCAAAAGCCTCACACATTTTTTATTGCCAGTTTTGTTTTAGAGAATAAATATCTGCCTTGCCTTGCTTTCATCCCTTTGAAGCCAGGCAAACATAGTTTTTACCAAAGTAAAACCTCCACATTTGGTACAAACACGAGGAAAAGCTTCTTAGTTTCTCTAAGAAAGAGAATGAGAATTACTGCCCAGAGTTATAAAGCTTCTTTTTAATTTCATTGTGTTGCTTCTTTGGGTACCTGTGGACAGAGAGGTTTCTGTTAGGAATATATGACTGAATATCAAATTCAATTTTCACAGGTGATATTTAAATCTGCTCATTATTACCAGTTGTGTCAGTAGAATTGAGGTGGTTGGCTCTCTATAGAAAAGGAGCACAAAACCATTAGCAATTTAATTCTTGGAAATCGGTTTTAAAAACATTGACTGTCTCCTACCTGCGTGCCTGTATGCTTTCCTCCATATTACTTGAATATACGTTGGCAAAAACGTAAAAGTGAAATATAGATTGTGTGATTGGAAGAGGGTAACTAAAAATAGTGAGTAGCTGCAAGGAAATACAAAATTTAAAGGAGGGGAAAGTCTAATCAAATGCAAACTAAAAGGCTTGTTTGCATTTGGATGTGGCAGGCTATTTTCCCATAAACGCTAAGGTTTTTATGCCCCCCTCCGCATGCACTTTACACAAAGATGTGGTTTCTGGAATAATGTCATGAGTCACTTCAGACTACAGGTCCACAATTTTTTCTCATTGTCACTTTTGACTGAGTTCAGGCAAACTTCTTTACCCTTTCCAGCATGGGAAAAGGTGCCTTCCGTACCCTGTCCAACATGTTCTGCCTACAGGCAGGGAGAATCTCCATTAAAACTGGCTGAGTCCTGTGAATTTGTCTGTGAGCTTTAAAGTTGTCTTACAAAAAATATTTAATCTAATTAGTAGCAGAATGACGTTTTGGTTTTGAAATCTGAAAAACTGAAAAAGAATAAAACTCTATGTTTTCACTTAATCTAAGGTAGTCTTATCTTTTTCATTCTTCTCACAATTTTTTCTGTGTGAAGAAAGGTTAATTTTGAGAAGCTGAAGAATCTAAGAAAACTAGAATAGTATGGCTAGGAGCTCAAAATAAAATACAGCAGAGAAGAAATTCAATTTCGTCAAACTCAATCGGTTTGATCAAATAGGATATAAGGAAGAAGGGGAAAACCAAATACGAACACTTTAAAAAACGTGAAATAACAAAGTAGTCATCTTAAGTTCTGCCATAATATCTGGGCACTTTAGCAATGTTTTCACGTTGCTTATTAGAAACGGAGAGTTCATGCAGATTATAAATCTTTGAAAAAAAACTGTCTCACTGAAAGTTTACTTCCATCTTTTCAACATGTAGCTTCTGTATTTTAGTTGAACTAAGAGCTATACGTTGACAAACGAGTAGACCGGCACCATAGACCAATATATTGACATCAAGAATAGCTCACACACAAAACCTGTTCCATGGTCGTGCTCCTGGGGCAAAAACTGGCCACACCTTTAAGGGACACGCATAATGGCTTTGCACTAGCAGGGGGTAACGAACGTTGCCTGCTCATTGTCCGACGGCAAGGGAAGGATGTCTGTGAATATTCTTAGGGGACCGAAATATTGCTTACTGAACTATTTTTCATTTTAGTCCTCTAACTAAGCTGCTATCATTTCTCAAGGCAAATATCAGACCCTTTTGCATGCACTGCACGTTAAAAGGAGTTACCAAAACTGGCAAACACTTAACGTAGTTTTCTGCCATCATATTTTCTCTTGGTCTTAGGCTCCTCTGCAACAGAAACACAGAAAAGCAGTAACAATTCCAATTCCAAAGTCTTCCTATTAGTCCTTATATATGTCTAAGAGGTTCATGTAGTATGCCCTAATATGCCTGCTGGAGGTGAAGACTTTTCTATTATTCCCATATGATTTCTCCTAAAAAAAAATACCCAGTTTGCTTGTTTCCCTATTTGTTGTGTCACACCCCCAGCAGCGCAGACAGCCCTTGATTCGGTCAGTGACGTTGCAACATGGCTTAAAGCGATTTCTGCATTTAACTTAATTAAGGCCTTGCTGTTATAATCCCTACGGTTATTCCTGACCGTCGGATGGTAAAGGCTAGGTTGTGTTAGTTGGGGCTGGCACGGAGCGATGTGACATCTGGCTCGCCAGGATCGGTGCATCTGAGAGCTCAGGGCATTGGGCGAATAAGCTCAGCGCTTGTAGGGTCTCCGATGTCTGGGGATGGTTCTGCTCCCCTTGCGCTACCGAAATGCCGCGGTGGGGCTTTGTACCTGCTCTTTCCCTTGGTACAGCGTTTTTCATAGTGCTTGATGAGACACGGACGCGATGTAAAGTATTTCGCCTGGTTTATTGGTTGCGTGTGGTGTAGAGCAAGTCTTTACATTTGACGCGTGTTTTTGATAGAGGTTTTAGCTTAAAGCTTGTTCACTATTTAATAGCACTAAGTGTGGTTGGGATAGGTGAAGTTTTGGAGTCTCTGGCACAGAGTCCTGCCTGGGACAGAATATGGTTATATACTTGCAAGTGGTGTTTGATACAAAATCAGGTTGGTAGTTGCTTATGCCCTTCTATCTTCTTCTACCAGAAGATAATTGGTTAATCACGCTTTAAATGCCTGGACGGGTCAGTGACTGTGTTATATAATGTAGAGTGATTAAATTTTAGCGTATGGTTAGTAATGCGATCGGATTCCCTGCTGTAAGCTGGAAAGGGAGGAGGAAGGGGGAAGTCGAGAAAGAAGGTGAAAAGGCCAGCAGTGAATATAGAATGCGATGAGAGGATTAACTTTTTCCCTTGAGCAGCTGAGCATGCATTTTTTGTCGAGTATTAAAATTTGACAGAAAGCTTATTTTTGCTTATGGGAAGTGCAGCTTCCCAAATGCTGGGAGAATGCCTGGATTGACCTCAATCTTTGGGATATCATTGCATTTTCATATGAATCAAAATGCTGAGACAGTTCTTCAGAATGGAACTCATGGGCAATGTTCCTTTTGCCTTATGCGCTATAGCAAAAAACGTTAAAACAACGACGTGGTGGTTAGACTGTGCAGGGGAGTGCCGATATTTTACACACTTTTCTTTGATTTAGAAGAAATTATTTCATTTTCTTGAGCTTCTGCATCTAGTTATGCAGGACTACAGATGTCCACAGTACTTTAGGACACTTTAAAACTTACTTTCTCTCTATTGGCACCTGATGAGAGTTTTGTAAAGGTTAGCCAATCCTTTTGAGAGACCTGGCAGAGTCTTTTGTGCCCATCCTCTGTTTTGTCATCTGTGAGCTGTTACATCAGGGGTAGGGGCTAAGTAAAGTAAAGATGCATGTTTGAAAGCCACAATCTTGGCTGTTATCGGACACTGAATTACGGGCTTTTTCAAGAGTAAAAGTATCGGTTCCAACAACCTTAACTAAAAAGCTAGGTAGGCTGTTGTGCTAAAAGTCTAATAGGATTGCATTATAATGTTTTGACTGGACACGCACAATAACACATAATTAGAGCCAAGCAGATTCATTTTATTTCATCTCTGCTATGGCATGTTCCTTTGAAAAGTGTAGTTAAAGTTGTTTGAAGCAACTAGTACATTTGGATTGAGATGCTGACTAATTTCATCTAAATAAAATTTGTGGAGAACAGGCTCCTGAAGCTTGAAGTAAATGACTTTACAAGCTCCTTCCGACCTCAGTGATCCTGTAATTCTGTGACTTGGACAACTGTTGTATTTAATAGCTTGCTTAGCTTGGACATCTACAATACTGATGGGCACAGCGCTAGTAAAGAAGGATCAGGGTTTGATTTGTGGCAGTCCATTGTGGTTCTAAGATCACATATTCACACGGTGTCTTTCTACGGTGAAGCTTGCGCCAGGTTCTTGGCCTAGGTGTGGGCGCAGGTCGTGAACGCCTGGAGCAGTAATGGCTGGAGGACATTGCATCTGCCTTCCAAGAGACGTAATCTCAAGGACGGTTGAGTACACAACATCCACTGGGGTTTTACCAAGAGGGAAATTTCATGAGGATTATCAGTGTTGCACTCAAGTTCATCCTGTGAGACTCCAGCTACAACTACTAGAGAAAACGGCAGCAAAAAGAATCCCCTTGCGCACCAAGTGGCCGCTGCAGGTTCCAGCGTAGGCCCAAGATCAGTGTGCTCCTGGATCAAATACAGGTTTGAATTCTCTCTGTAGGCCCATGTCTTTGATCACAAGTTACAGAATTCTGAGTAAGGTCTGCGCTACTTATCAATCTTTCTCTTTTGTCCCAAAGTCTTAAATAGTCACTCAGAAAAGCACAAGAATGAAAATGGTTGCTGGCACCTGGATGTCAGCTCATGGAGGAATTGCTGGGTCCAACTAAATTTTATTTTGTGCCGGGTGAGTCAGGGTCAACATGTGACACTTTTTCCCCTAGTAAATTGCCAGTCTTCTCCCTCTCTTACTCCTTTTTTTCTCAAGTTTCCAATATTCCTTTGTGTTCAGAATTTCCTATGAAGGTAAGGCATGGGCAAGCAAATATCCTGAGACGGGTGAGGGGCAGGAGCCGTAGAGTCTCTCACTCGGGGTGTAATCCCTGCTCGACGATTCACTGTTTCCTCCTTGGGATCTTTTGTGAAAGTAGCCTTGCATTCTTTTGCTTTAACTACAAGAACCCAAACCAAAACATGCAGTTGCCATGCAAATAGGAGATGTCACCAGATTTGTTTTGGCTTTTTTACTATCTGTATTTAGGTTGTCAATCCAAAACTGCTAAATAAATGACTTCTGGAGCTAACCACACTGCAGGTGTTTGTATGATGTACTCTAATGATGCATCTCTATTACAGGCCATATAATAGAGTAGGTGCTTCCAGCTCCTCCACAGTTTGAGGAATGTGTGAAAATTGTGTGCCTTGCTGGGTAAAGTCTCCTTGCCGCAGCCTGGATTGCACTGCTGCACTCGAATCCTTGCTTCCAGCCTGCCTGGTCCTAACCCAGGGTTGTTGCTGCTCATTGTTTCTTTGCTCTGTACCCCTTTTTCCCTTGGACAGCAGATTCGTCCTACTGCCAGCTGTAGTCATGGTAAGACCGAGTTACTAGATCTGCTGGGATTATTTATTTTCATTTTGGGAGAATGCTGGGGAAACATCTGGCTGACTATGGTCTGAGCTGACAAAATTGGTTGAACATATTTACTTCGGGCCCCCAGCGCACCTTACTTGCAGCGCGCTTCCACCTCTCTAAGCAAGGCCAGTGATTGGGAACCTCTGGCACTGGCAATATATTTGCATATATATTGTCAGGCCTTCTGTATTGATCTATGGTAGCATGCTGTATCATGCGCATCTGGGCCCAGCGTAGCTTCAGCAATCAAACTGGTAATCCAAGTAGCACAAGAGAGACGCGAAGCTCTGTTAGACTTTGCAGCTGGCTGTCTTCTGCAGAGCACTCAGTGGGTCTATTGAGCATGTCCCAATGGGTCTATTCTGAGTAAAACTTTGTCAGCAGATGCAGTTCTTACAATTTTGAGTTTCATACTGTAAGTCAGTCTAGCTGTAATGTCACATAGCTTTTTGCGCTATAGTTTGAGCACTCGTCGCTCAAATTACAGATTTCCTGTTCTGCCTGTAGATGTGTGGTGGAGCATTCCCCCTCCATCTCGGGAGCTCCCATTAAGCCATAGCATTTGTGTAACGAGTGGGGTGGTTAAGTGTCCCCTGACCGTACCAGGAACTCTTGCATGACTAAGGCAGGGAGCGGCACTGACCGTACCAAGGACTCCTGTCGCCTGGCAGAGGCGGAGATGCGGGACCAGGAACATTAGTCATCTCCTGACAGCCTTGGAGTCCTCTCTTATCTGAATCCTACCTCATGTCAAAATGGTGCCAGTGCTAATTAATTCCAGATGACTAAAGCCAATCATCTCATGAAGCTCTAGGTGAGGCCCTTTGAGCCCCGCTGGACCGCAGCGGGCCGTGACCAGCATCTCCCTCTGAGGGGCACACATCCAGAGCTCGCAGACCCTCCAGTTGGTAAAAATTGGAAGACCGTTGCCAAAAGCTAACGACGGGACCCGGGCTGATACCCTTCCCTCCTTGAGGGCCAACCCTTCGCCCATGGAGAAGTGCTGAGACATTCGACATGAATATTTCACTGAACTCGAGGGGAATTTTTAACAGGTATGCCATTATATCTCTCTCTATCTATATATCTTAGTGTCTGTGTGCATGCGTGTGTGAACTAACCCGGATATCCTACAGCAAGTATAGTACAAATATTGCACTTTCAAATCGATACCTCAGTCACTGTTGTGATTACAGTAAATTATATTCAAACTGTAAATGAACATCAGACTGCTGCTACGCACATAATCCCTTTCGACATAAACCGTTGCCCAAGTCTGGGACTAGGAGTGGATCCACCACACCCAAGCTCCATCAGGAGTTGAGAAAGCAAGGGGGTCTTCCCTGAGCTTTGTGACTCAACGGGAGGGTCTTCCTTACCTCTTGTACATCCCCAATTTCTGTGCAAATCATGGAAAAAACAATTCTAACTCGATTTTCCTTTGTACGTTTCTCTCTTACCCTTCAACATCTTTGGTCTCTGTGTAAATAATTCTATTCTGATTCCAACTTAATTTCCTTTGTACTTTTTATCCATGTATTAAGTAATGGAGTGAACCTTGGCATTGAACTTTGTGAAGTCACACTTTTATAAATTCCTATTAAATCACTTTTGCTAATACCTTTGTCAGTGATTCTTTAAGTTGTCCCAACCACTCATTTTCATGACAACGTGGAATCACACTTATTAATATACCAGTTAATATACACAATTTGGTTTTAAATGTTTAGCTACCATTAGCTATGTCCTTAAAATACATGGTTCAAATCATAAAGGTAAGTATTGTAGAACTAATTCTGTGCTCACTGTGTGTATCTCTGATAATGGAGTAAGGGTAGCAGCAATTTTTATCCTTGGACAACGTACAGAATCATTAGAAACGTCATTCAGGATATGGGTTATGAAGGGGACGACTGCATCAGGCAGATTTTCATTTTCTCCTGCTGTAGGTTCTTATTGTTTTTGCAATGAGCCAATATATGATTAAGGAGAAGAGAATTTGTTCATATACTGTGTTTTATGTATGAGATCTGTCATTACTTAGGTGTGATTGCATTATCTTGATTTGTACTGATAGTCCATTATGCTAAGAGTAGTCCTATTCGAACAGAACGCAAGTAGATGACAGAATGAAATTCTTACTGTGTGCCTGAATTCTGAGCTCATGGCGGTTAAGTATGTGAAATTACTGCAAACGTTGAGTTGCTCATTGGCGGAAACTACTCCTGGGGTAAGTTCACAGGTGTTCTTTCCTGCTAAAGCTTCACAGAGGTTGGGGTTAACCTTCTGCATAGCTGTGGGCTTGGCTCAGAGGAAGCAATACAGATGCAGAGCAGCCCCATGTGTGTCAGGGGACATTTCATCCTGTCTTGCACAAGACTGAAATTATGGGCAGAACTATTCATGTTCCCACTGCTATCGAGCCTCATGACCTCCTCTCATCTCCTTTTCTATTGCACCAAAATAGAATCCTTTATGTATTGCTGTGATCTTTCTGTAAATCCAAATTGGTCTCAAAACAACTATCAGGAAAACAGGGAGAATGACATATACCATGTGCAACTGCTACTCAGGAAACAAAAATGTTCTATGTTTTCCCATCTCCGAAGAGAATAAATGTCACTTGAAACACAGATAATATTTATAGTGACATAAAACCACAGCAAAATGTCCTTTAAAACATTTGTTTTTAAATTGACATACGCAGTATTCTTTTCAGCAAGCAAATACAAATCTTTTCTCCCCCCC
>JANZLQ010000032.1:24944675-24960501 GCA_026212715.1 Elanus axillaris
CCCGCCCCGTGTTTCTGCCTTGCTGCAGCTGTGATTCAAGACACCACAGCTCTTTTTCTGAGTCAAAAAATATTGCAATGAACATCTGGTTAGAAATAGGATGACCATGATGAAGGCACACTCTTAATGCTTACTTCTACTCGAACTTTTGTTTCTTGCTGGTGCCTCGTATGTCGAAATTGCCCCGATTCCAATTGACAAATTTTGCGAGGTAAGCTCACGATCAATTTGTATAACAGATATGGACCCCAAGTTTGGCTGATTCATCTCTGCTATTTTGGACTTTTTGAATGTTCATTAGTGACCTGGAAACCTCAGAAAAACACGGCACTTGATCAATGAGAGCTGAGATAATCATTATTAAGGTCTTCAAATAGCTTTTTGTTAACTACTTTCTCACCAACAGTGGAAAAAGGAAGTTGATTTACACAGAAATGGCAAATAAATGGAAATAAGGAACGTTGCACAAAGCTTGTGAAAGGTATCTAACTTTTTGTTGAAAAGATTTGAAGGGAGAACATTGTACTACACTGCCTCAATGAGCTCACTCATCCCTGGTGGCCATCGAACACAAACCTGCAGGTCCACGCTGGGAGCCGAAAAACATCTCCCTAGTGTTACGACAAATGTAGGAGTAGCTACTGTTAGAGAAGTTGTTCTTTGCTCCATTTAGTCATGTTGGTTTTAGGAGTTAAGAATCTGCTCATCTGAAGCTGTTAAGCTGAATCACTTCACATTATCTCCGAGATACATTTTTTCCTTTTTTTTTTTTTTAACAAATGGATTAGAAGACCTTGATATTCTACCTGATGCTAAACTGCACGTTATAATTGTGAGAATAATTGGCTGTATATCCCCGCTTTACAGTAGGCATTCAATAGCAGATGGTGCCTTGATGTCTCGTTTTTCAGAAAGATAGTAGATTACAGTCACTAGTATGCTATAGAGTATCATCATAAATAATTGCCTCTAAAAGAGCTGGCAAATTAAAAACATACATTATGACATGCATTTCAATAGGATTTGAAATGGTTCCTACCTGTTCAGAGAGAACTTGTAAAGTGCTGTAGAGTATTTTGGAATACAAGATGTTGCATATTAATAATTGCTCTTATAATATTTTTGTCTGCCTATTACTAGACTGTATTTTTCCTGTAACTTGCTGTCTGATATTTATGTCACACTGCATCTTTATTTCTAGGCCTCTCAGTTGCAGGGTTTAAATAATTCTTTAAGGTTTATTCATTCGGTTTTGCCTTTAAAGTGTATGCTCTTGTATTTAATTAAGCTTTTTGTGCCTCCAGAAGTGCTATATAAATGTTATGCTTCGTACATTCCTGAATTAGAAATATTTTGTTTCAGCAAAACCCAACATGCAGAACTGCCAACACTTACACATAACTAGCAGAGCCGTAAAATGCCTGAAGTTGGAAGTACATACAATTTGGTTTTAAACGTAAAACTTTTCCAGGCTTTGTGAAACAAAGTTAGAAAACAGTGGACCTACTTCTTATTAACTAATTCTCCTTATATCACTCAATTTGTTTTAACATTAATATATTAACTATTTGAAGACCTGGTTCATTGTTTCCCTCTGGAACATGTAGAAATACCATTTCCTCCTTCAAGAACGGCAGGATGAAACCTTTTGTTGCAAATGATAGTCGCTGAATCGCTTGATTTCCAGACACCTGAGTATTATTTATCAGCCCCAGTGGCTGAAATAAGGGCTACACCACTGCTTTCTAGGACCTGAAACCTCACAGGTACCTTCAGATCTTGCCCCTGTGTGGCAGCTCGTGATACCCGACTTCTTTCCCTGATTTTTCTGTGAAGTTCTGGACAGATATTGCCAACCATGAAGACGCTCGATGCTTTTTACTGTATTGTCCTGTATAATCTGGATTTAACATGCATAACACTCCTCGTGTCAACATCAGCTGCTATGCCCAAACAGTAAGAACTTCAGATAATAGAACGTGAACACTTAATAGACTATTTTGGCCGACATAGGTCTTCAGCTCTCTTCTGGCTCTTCACCTGCTTTGGAAGACTGTCAGTGTTATCATACGGGGGGTCACACTGCACTCTCCTGACTGCTCGTGTGCAGCTTGCAGACATGCAGCTGAAGGTTTCGCGTGTGCCAATCCCTTGCTACAACGACAATTGCTCAAGAATAGTTTTAAAGAGACGTCAGTGCCGTATTTGACCAAAGATCAGAAAGACAGATACAAGAATGGTTTAATTCTCCTCTAACAGAAAAAGCTTGTACTTATTTTTCCCGGTTTATGTACGATACATTTCAATGTTCTAATCACTGCTCAACTTATTGGCAGACAGTTTTATCTTCAGGATTCCCTAGTTTTACATTCATGCTATCGTACTAAACGCAACAAATGTTCTGATTTTATGGTCGACATTCAGCATTTATTTGCAAAAGCTTCTTACAGACCAAGAATTAGAGCACTGCGTAAAGCACACAGCCACAGATCAAAAAAGATTCTATTGTCTGTGAAGCCCTCACTTGTCTCTGGCAAATACAAAGCCACGTCTAGGGAGAAATGCAAGAACTGGGCAAGCAGAGCGGCTGGACGTATAATGTGCGTATTCAGTAAACGCCTGCATTTATTCCATTAAATTGTCCAGCGTCCCCCTGAATCCATGTAAATGCTTAGCAATCTCTGCACGCTTTGGCACAGAGTTCTGAAGTTCAACCTCCAGCTGCGTGATAAGTCGCCTCCTTTCGTGTCTTCTGGAATCGTCTCCCACTAGCCTCAACCGATACCTTCTCGTTCTTCCACTGCAAGAGGTGATTCTCAATTCATTCTTATCTATTCCCCCCACGCCCTTTGCACTATATAAATCTTTATCTTATCCTCAGCCTGCTCTTTTCCAAACTACATAATCCTAGCTAGTTCAGCCACTAATTCCGTGGAAGTCATGCACTTCCGAAATAATCAGTATGACTAAATTTACTTTGTTAATTTATGAACAAAATAAGTTCTTATTTTTATTGCTAGAAAATAAACTCTTACTTTTTATTCTTATAAGAAAGGGATGCAATTAAAGAGAAAAGAGATTGAAATACAACCAAGAAATGATTCCTGGGAAAGAAAACAAAATCCAGAGTTAAAATCCATCCCTGTGCCTCATCTAACAATAATGGATTCTTAATCTATCTTTTAATTCAATATTTAATGATTCAATCTAATTATTTGAATATGTCATATTCATTATATCCTGGAACGTACTGAACCATGGCGCAACCTTCCTTCCACAGGGGCTCTTTAGGTACTTTCTATTGCGCATGAAGAAGTTTTGCTAGCGTAGTACGCCGTTTAGGAGCACACAGCAATCATTTATTTAAGAATATTCGCAGGGAGTAGTTAGTAATAACACTCTACCAAGTTAGACGTTTGCCTGCTCATAATGCAGGCGTGTCGTAAGCCTCGGCTGGCAAGGCAGTCGTCAGACAGGAGGAGAAGGAGCAACTCTGTTGCTCAAAGTTTTGCTCAGCTTTGGCCAGCTGAACAATCTTCTTCCTAAGCCTTTATGTCATTTCATAATGATGCTTTTCTCTCGAGTCCTTGAGTTACTAACTGCTGCCACTTTTGCTTCTGTCCTTGTTCTTTCTTACCTTGCATAGAATTAGCTTTTGTTCCCCCTTACAGCTTAAGGGGCCGAAGTCAGAAAGCTGTGTTTTAAAAAAGTCAAGGTTCGGGTCACACACAGCTGAATATCCAGGCTGAGTTATTGTAGCATCATCTCGCAGTGATCTAAACTTTGAGGTCTGTAGATCCAGCACCAAATATGAGGAAATGCCCTCCCCCAGAATCTGTAGCACTACTCAGGTCTGAGAACGCTCGGGGTAAATCCAATTCTCTCACTCTGTCTCCTTCACTGTAATTGTAATTTACGCACTAAAGAAGCTCCTGCGTTACTTCATTATAGTTTTGCTGTAGAAGTAGAATCTATTATGTGCATATCTTAGGAGTGGAAACATCTCTAATAAGAATGGTGCTTAAATGCAAATATACAAATATGGCATATATGTGACTGAATAATAAGCTACCTGGAAGGGAAGAAGTTATATTTGCATCACAAAAAAAAAAAAAAAAAAGGAAAACGACTGGAGTTTAGAGTTTACTGTAATTTGAGAGGAGCCATCTAGACAGAAACGTTTTTCTAAAATGGACCATTTCATTATTTAGCAAACATTTTTCAGTATGACAATAGCAATCAGACTTTGCAGAACAATGTCCGTACACTCAGCTTCTAAGGTTTTTGTGCTGATTGCCCCTTCAAATCTGCGGATGTCTGGAAAGAAGTTTAAGTGCTGGAAGGTTTGACAGCAGACTATTTGGCCTTGGGCTTATATCTTCTAGGAAAAGAGACAGCTTGGGTTTTAAGCAGAAATTATATTATTTTAGCTTTTGTTCTGCCTTGGTTTTGGTAAAGTTGCCATTTGAATTAACAGCCCTCCTTTTTCTTTATAAATGACCTATTTAAAAGAAGCAGGAGGTTATTCTAACAGGGAGCGTAAAGCTTCTTAGCTGAGGTTCGACTTTTGAACCTTGAAGATTCATTATACAAGGTACTACATTTTGGCTTGACAACGTTACATTTTCTGTGCATTAAAAATAGAACAACAATGGCTAAGCAAAAATTCCGAGCTTTTAAGTATAAAATACATTTGTATTAGTAAAGTATCAGCTGATCCACAGGCTCACATAATGAGCAGTGCTTGCCTACTTCTGCTTGCCAGTATCAAGTGCTGTAGTAATGCGTATTCTAAACATTATACGTTCTTATGCAAATAGTAAATCCCTAAAAATAATATGAGGACAGTAATTCTAAATGACAGATTCTTTGCATAAACTGTTCTCAAATGTTCTAAGTAGGCAAGTCTCTGGTCAAATTAATTTACCCTTTCAAGTGGCTTATAAGCCCTAGAACAGACCACTGCTTGCTAATTTGTACGATCTTCTGTTGCAAATGGTCATCAGTAATGATTTCCCTCCGTAGTGTTCCCTGGATATCTGGTACATTTATACTGAGCCCATTGCTATGTTTCAGGGTAATATCAGGACACTCAAGGCATCAAAGAGCTTTGCAAGAGTTTTCTCCAGTCATGACATCAACAGTTACTTCATTTTGCATCACCGTCATTTATTTTCATGTCTTCAAATATGCTAAAACTTTGCATGAGCAAGGTAACTAGAACTATGTGAATAGTGACAAACGGACATCAACGAGCTTATTTGAAGGGAAAGTGTTGCTCTGATCTGTGTAATTATGTATCCTTGCATACTTTCAAATACAAATTCAATGCATGTAAAATATCCTACTGACTACTTTTTTCCTTATGTTGCTGTATTAGACCTTTTTCTAGCCCACTCCTTCTTCTGAAAAATGAGCGAAGAAATTATTGACAGTAATAATACTTGCCAGATATGTTAATTTCTGACCAATTTCTTCCAAAAAAAAAAAAAAAAAAAAAAAAAGAGGACTTGGGATTTTCATAGTAATTTCTTTTAATTCTTTGCTCTAGCTCTGGTAGAAATGGGGACACAAACCAGAATGCCCCCAAACTTCTTGTAACTCTGTAGAAAGTCTCCTTCCAAAGAACACGCTTCTGTGATCTGAATAAGATAGGTCTTGTATGTTTAATTCTATAAAGTGTGGTCCTTCATAAGGACTCCTCATTTTGATCAGATAATACTGCAAAGTAAGCTTTTGCCATCATTCTACATTTCAGTATAAGAAACTAGTTTCCAGAGATTTCTTTGAAAAGAAGAAACTTTTCAGTCTGCTGTAAGCAGGTATTTTTGCATAAGCACTGTTTTTCTCCTCCTCGGAAAATCCTTCTTTATTGAAGGTGCTTATTTTTTTCTAAAATCTGCAGCAATCTCTACCGGCACTAAGTAGTTTTCCAGCCTTTGCTCTTCAAAACTGACATTCTCGTTTGTCCTCAGGACGAGCGCCATTTTCTCAACAGGTGTATTAATGCTTGGGGACTGTCAAAAATGCCTAATGAGAAATCGCATGTTTGAGAAGGGATGTCATCTTTCCCAGCATGATTGAAAGCCCCCTCCACTTTGTCCCTGATATCTTATTTCCTTGCCACTCTCACAGCTTCATGTTAGTCACACACTGCTTGACACAACCATATTCATCAAACAGACAATTTTAAGCTATTATCCAGCAGTTTACATTGTCCAAACTTGTCATAAACTTCACAGCTATTTTTCCAGCCTCTCACTATAATGAAACAACGAGTAGCGAGGCTTGCTGGGACCATAGCCACAGAAAGAAATCTTGCCTACTTGGTGAGGAAGCTCGGAGGGTTGCAGCCAACGGCTGTAGCCGCAGACCTTGAGTATTTCAAGTTACGGAGAGGTTGTACCACCAGTTCTCACCAACCGTTTCCAAGCAGCGGCTGGTCCTGGAGTCCCTCGCAGCCCGGGTTGAAGGGTGTGCTGGCGGTGGTAGCGAAGGTGGCGTTCACTTGGCCTGTCCTATGTTCTGTACAGAGACCGAGGCACTGGTACCCTCTGACAATTACTGCTAAAGCGAGTTCTCTCTCCTAAAGCAAGTCTTCCCCAGCCAAGACAGTGCTGAGCCGTCACGTCTAGGATCAGAGGTAACGTGTCGATTGCGTTGGCAGCTATGAACTTAATCTTTCTCCAGTGCGGGGCAGCAGTTGCGGTAGGCTTTTTTTTCCTTGAAAAATTCCCTAATTTTAGATACAAAAGTTGGAGGGAACCTTGGACGGGAACTACATCAGATGATACATGGGTGAAGAGCTACTTGGTACACGCTGCAGTTATTGCTGCCAACTTTACTTATAGCTAACGTTTCTTAAAAACAGGTAGGCGTTTCACTTAATGATGACCGTCCAAAATACACCCACTGGTTGCCTGTAAAGCTCAAGTCATATTATAGCCTGTTTACTTTGCAACCTGTATGAAATCCAGAACAAACTGCTGGCTCACCGGGCCCTCTCGTAGAGGACGTCAAAGGGCCAGCACACCCGAAGCTCCTTCAGAAGAGCTTCTTTTTGATGTTGTAGGACTAGAATATAATAAAGCACCTTCTGCTTGTAGACTTGTCCTTCAGCGTGTGATATACCTTGGCTCAAGTTACCGACTGCTTTCTACAGAATGTTTAAAGTTGAAATAGGAACTTTGTGATGCTGTCCCAGGATGTACTTTTACTTCGAAGGACAGAGGGCCCAATCTGCACAAGTGGGAAGAGCGATTATGATTCATTTCAATGCCAGCTGATGACAGATTGCTTGGAAGAAGTGGAAGACGACCTTATTCAGAAGACAGTAGTAAAAGGTGCATTCCCAGACTACTAAATTTAATTCTAATACACCAGATTGTAATGGGCTTGTCATTATTCCATCTTAATTTTTTTTGATCAAGTGGTTACTAGCCATTAAAATTCAGATCTTTTTCATCCTGCTTTCTGTGAGTCTGCAGTGAGCAGAAGACGGCACGAACATTCAGTGTTTACTTCCATGTCATTCTCAGTATTTACTTTAATATTACCAGTACAGAATCTCACAGCTTTTTCTCTAGGTGTAATGCTAGACACAAAATTGAGTAAACTTACATGGTCTGGTATATATGTCCGTGAGACTCTATTTTTGCGGAAGCAATGAGTGAAGTCCATTATCTCTGTGTTACCTTATTCTACACTACTGATTCTTATATTTCTTTTCCAGTTGCATGGACATGGGATACCAAGATTGGTTCACTTGAAGTTATTTAGCAAATCTGTGGCAGATTGGAAAGCAGAGTCCAAGGGCCCTCTTCTCTAACTGCTAGGCAAAACGAATTGACCTGCTGTAGGGCTTATGACTAAACAACTGGAGAGTCTCCCCTTCTCGTATCTGAGGGACTTAGAGTGGCAAATGAAACAAAAGCATGTCCCAAAGAATTTGAGCCCATCCTTGCTGTTTGTTTTCTAGCCACCTATTAATTTTTATAATGCAAAAATAGGCATAAATACTGTAATTAAAAATAATGGTATGTTAATCTTCTATCCCTAAGCTTCCATTTAATTGCTCAAAGGGTGATGCATTTGGACATGATACTTATTTACTAGGGATGACTGCTTAGCCATTTGCCGTATTAATATTGACAGATGTCCCAGAGAGATAATAGATGACAGCGTATCAGTAGTTTGCAGTCATTTAATGTTAGCATGTAATGCTGCTTAATACATGTTGACTTCCACATTTAGCTTCTCCAGTGAAGGCAAGAACAGCATGAGAGACTTTTCTAGAGTTATTTTCATCAAACAAACGTAAAATGACATGGAAATAACTTGCTTTCCAAAATGACAAATCTAATGTTTTATTCCACTAATGGGGGAAAGAAATTACAACATTAAAGGCCAGTTTATCAGGTGCATTTATAAACTAGATGACTCCATGTGGTTTTGGAAAAGCTTTTGAACACTCATTATGGTAGGAATTCTCCTCCCAAAGGCTGTATAAAAATTCAGAAAATTGGGAGGACACGAGTTTTTCAACAAAATTTCTCTCCTAAAATTTCATGGGGAAAAGGAAGAAACAAAGACTGATTAACTCATTCATTCCACGCCTACAGGGAGTGCTGTACTCTTCCACGACATATTCTAAAGCATTTCCTGGTCTAATTATGAAAATATTGAGTGATTAATCTCTACAACTACCCTTGACTGGTTCTGTCACCTTCAAATGAGTAATGAATTTTCAATACTTACGTTTGAAGGTCAAGGAAATGCTAGTATACAGTATACATATATATACAGTATACTAGTATACTAGTATACAGTAGTATTAATAAAAAATGAAAGGAGCGAATGTTTAATGAGTTTTTGAGGATTGTGAAACAGCATTAAAACATATATCGTACAGGTGCATGTTTCTGCCACACAGTTCATCTGACACGCAGTAACGAAGCAGTATGAATGTGTGAGTGTAATACCTGTCTTAACATGCACCATTAGCAACTCTTCTCATGTAGTAATAGCTAAATTAAAATGAAGTATTCTGGAAGGTGGCCCAGAGCTTGATATTTGTATGACTCTTCTTTGACTACTGTCGAGTTTGAAAAAAAGGTAGCTAAGAATGTTTAGAGAAATTGTCTTGCGGCCTGATTGGTGGTGTTCCTGATATAGCTTTACTGCAGGGCTTGTCAAGTCGTGTCTTTTCTGAGCCAGGGAATAAGGAAAAATATTAAATATATGCATGTATCAGTAAATACACGGAAAAAAATACACTTTATCCAATGATAGTGATAGTAGTTGACATCATTATTCAGAATTAGGGATTTGCTTTTGCTTTCTTAATACATATGCCTGTTTTGTTTCACGTCATCCCCCGTTTGGCCAACATACTTCCATTGCCTTTTAGTTTAGGCCATAGACTGTTTCAGTAGGTAGAAGCTAGTCGGGTTTACTGTATCTTCCTTACAAATTAAAGAATCACCATAGCTGGAGAGTAAATATTAGTCTGGTTCTATTCACTACGGTTCTGCATTTGTCGCTACAAAATCAACAGTGACTCAGGAGCAGCCGTGAGTCACTGCCGTTCTCTGGAGGAAATCTGTAGCAAATGAAATAATATACGGAACAAGGTGACAAAATGTGAATGAGCAGCGTGGGGTGAATGCACTGAAGAAGTTGTCTGTGGAGGAAATGGCAGGAAGGGCTGGTTGGGAATAGGTCAATGTGCGACCAAATTATTCCACAAATGGAGGGTTTTGTTTTATTTGCACGTCAAGCACCAGCGTGGATTGGAGCCCCAACGCAGCGGGCACAGGCAGGAGCACGGGCTGGGAGAATTCAGTGACAGCGAGGAAGAGCTTGCCTGTTTATTACTGGACAAGAGCAAAATCTGTAAAATAATTTTAGGTTCAATTCACTAATTCAGAATACAATCTGATTTAAACCAGTCCCAGAAGAAAACCTCTGCGAGTGACTGTTCATTAAGTCAGAATGACTGGGAAATAGCGATGTGCCCCAAGCTAAGTGTCGTTTTCCCACGTAAGCCCCTTCCGTCTGTCGATACTTTTGAGCACCTTTGTTTGTCAGGAACAAGAGAAAAAAATGACAATTTTAGAGACGAGATACGAACACAGGCATCCTCAGAACACCCCGTTGTTATCCTCCAGCTAAGGAAATAAGTTCTGATGGGAAAAAAAAAAGGAAAAAAAAAAAGAGCGCAGAGGGAGGAACTTCTTTAGATGCTCTCTTCCCGCTGAGAGAAGTCAAGGTAGCTGACTTTCTCCTGAAGATAAAGAGGTCTCCCAGGGATTAGGGTGCACTTCAGAGTGAGTTAGGTGTGCTTATAGCAGTACTGTCACTAGGGATGCTGTTAGCTGGGTCCTAGTTTTAGAATCACAAGAATCTTGATTTCTCTGCAGAAAGCAGTATTTTTAACAAGGTAATCATCCATTTTATGCTGTGGTAAAGGAACATGTTGGTACAAACTGTATACAGAGCTAAAGGAAAAAAAAAACCAAACACCGACCATGTAAACTAAGAGTTATAGTTAGGGTGCTCATGATTGAGTTCTCCGTAACTTATTCTATATCCCAGAATAGGCTGATAGAGTGTGAACATAGTGATTAAAAACTGAAGGTAATTTATAATTAAAGGTATCAGCATGCACAATCAATTTTGTCTTTTCCACTTTTTCTGTCAAGCTGTTCAGCCTAGGGCTTCTGTGTTCACCACCACCCGTGGATAACTGCACATTTTTGGAAAATGTCCAAATATATTTATTTTTTTTTAAATTTTTGTTGTTGTTCTGGTGTGATGGTGACATCATTCAGTGAGCTGTAGAAAGACTTGCACTTTTAACGCGATTGGCAGAGAGCCCTGAAAGTCTCAGCCGCTGATCTTTGCTCAGTGCGTCCTGCAGTCTCCTAAACAAAGTGATGGGTAAGGCTGAGTTCAAATTATAACAAGGAGATTTGCCTCCTGCTTAAAGAGGAGGAAGAGAAAAGGTGGAAGTGTGGGATAAAGTCGGGTTTACGTTTATTCCTGATATTTTGTTCAGATCTAGAGACCAAACATGTCTGGTTTAAGGTTTTACGTCGGATAGCTTTCTGAGAACACACAGAAACATAGGAAATGCTTGAACGCGGTGTTCCTCCTGTAAGTAACTAATAAATGAATTGATTCTAAGTTTGGGAACAAAATAGCCATAAACTCTGGGAAAATGGCTACTGATTGACAGTACAAGTGTTCTCTTAAGCTGCCCTTTGTGTCAATTGTTCTTTGAGGAGGAAAACTGATCTTAGGCAGCAACAGCCAAGCACTTCTCTGAAAGAGGCTTGAAATACGTTCTTCGCGCAAGGTGTGCCAGTGGCTGACGCTTGCAGGTGTATCGCGTTGAATGAGATGAATATCAACGCAAACAATTTTGTAAGACGATTACTATTTTACAAAACCGAGTTTCAGCTCCCTTTTTCACTTGTCTTCCCCACTTTGAACAGGAACTGGCAAGATTAAGACAGAAAGATTTCAATTTCCTCAAGTGTAATATACGACGGTGACAATCCTACTGAAGATTAACTTCTCTTTCAATGTTCCTCAGTGCCAGTCATGAAGAAACACTCGGTCAGAAGTGCCACGGCATTTTCATTTTTTTTTTAAGAAGCTGGAACGTTCTGATCACGTTAAATCTGGTCAGGCTGGTAAGCACAGACTCGATTTGAAGATACCTCTTCTGCTCATTCGTGTTTTCTCATAATGTAATCTTGACTTTTAAAAGGTTTCATTTCCACAGTTATTTCACCCTGTTGTACCAGAGCATAATTATCCATACAAGGGGAAGAATTGAGGAGAAGGTAAGTAAAATAGTACATAGGCAACCAATACCTCCCTTCATATTACTTGATTCTTTTTTTTTCTTTTTTTTTTTTAACAAAGGAGACATTGACAGATTCCTGATTCTTAATACTTCATATGGATAAGGAGCAAATCCTCTTCTATAAAATTCTTTAAAGCCCCAAAGGAAGGAACGTAAATTTTTTTTTTAAAAAAATTATACAATTTACAGACACTAAATAGCCACCTTAAAAAAAAGAAACTAGAGGGTTCAATAAAGCCCAAAGCATCTGTTTAAAGCTCTGGCTGCACTTCAGTAAAGCATCTGAATGTGTGCCTAACTATTTATTTTCAATTTTTGTTCTGCCTTGGTTGAGGCATATTTAGTTTGAATTGTGAGATGTGTTGCTTGCTGGATGATTAAGCTCAGTAAGGAAGAAAGAGCATGTAGATTCCAAATTGCACCTAGGGTAAAAACAAGCTGAAAGCACTTGTAAAGAAAACTCTGACTTTTAATATATATACAGCTATATACCATGCACTCTTAAATCTTCTAGCTTTGTTCATGACTATTGGAAATACTAATTAGTAACATATATCCCACGGACTTGGTTATCACTCTTTACCCTCAGCTGAGCCAGTATTTTTGCCTCTTACAAAGGGTAAAAAGAAAAAAAAAAAGAAAAAGGTTTATTTTAGCAGTAGAACCATCAATGGCTGCAGGCCACGTCCTCTGCTTGTGGGTTTTTGACCATTCTCTCTCCAGATAACCTTCTTGGACCACGTCAGCCCCACTTTACGATGCAGCTCTAAAAGAGCCAGGACGTACTGCCCATAGCTGTTTCACTCGCAGCTTCCGAGCATTACCTCTGCCTGTCCTTACTTAAGGTTATAAGGTTTTGGTTGGGGTTTTTTGTTTGCTTGGGTTTTAAAGTGAATAGTTTGACAAAAAATTTCAAGTCAAGAAAACAATTTCAAAGTAAATCTGGTTAATGGTACTAACTGAAGAGAAACAAACAGAATTACTTCCAAACCCTTCCTTTTGACACTGGCAAACAATGTTCCGATAAAAAGTTTCCCATGAGAGTTTACTAACGCGTTTTAGGAAATAAATATTTGGGGAAATTTGAAATACATTCTTTTGCTCAACCGGAGATGCCATTGTTTCAGTAACCTCAGTGGTTCTTTTGTTTCAAATAAAATAAACCCCACCTTTGCTGCTAAATGCCCTCTGGCTCTTTCCTTTCTGCTTTCCCTGTTGCTTTCCAAGTGATTTTTTTTTTTAATTGGTAGAAAGTGATATTACAGCTGATACTACTAATAGCAGTAATGGATTAGAAAGCTAATTGGGTATGACAGGGGAAAAAAAAAAAAGAGTAGCTGTCCATTTTATCGGTATATTAAGTGAATGCAATTTCTTAACCTGAAATACTTAAATACGTAGCCCAAAGCTGACATCAGTCGACCCCACGCTGCTCTGTATTTTCCTGTTAAGACACTTGAAACTTTTATGTGTATTTATTTTTTCCAAAGGGAAGGAGTTAAATTCTGCCTAAGAAAGACTGAGAACGCAAGTGGAAAACCTCCTGGTGTTACAGATACATGAAGTGTGTGCAGCGTGGTGAGAAACTGAGCATATTAAATGAACAGAAATTACTCTTGTATTGTAAAGATGCACTGCATTAAATACAGGCAATTTCATTCAAGCAACTTCATTCCATTGCTTAGGCTTAAATCTGCAGCGGATTAAATAGAAACAATCAAGGTTCTCAAGATTCAGTGGGTTTACATGTAATGTTCTCATGGAAAACAAATAACAGGAGACTCACACCGGGAGAAATCAGAGTTCATAAGCTGCAGCCTTCCTGCTGCATGACCACATTTCTTTTTGAAGTCTGTGTTGCGTTTGGGCACAAGAGTTGTGATCCTATTACTTCCAGGACACTTGTTTGAGCTTACGCCGTCACTTGAATTTGGACTTTTCACATGGGTGATCAGGAAAATTCAAATGAACCAGTAAAATGGATATGACTTTGTCCCTAAAAAGAATGTCCAGAAATTCCTGAGAATTTTTTCCAGCGTACCGTATATGATTTTGCTAGCTAATGATGGATACCCGTCCAAGTTTATAAAAGCAGATTTAAACCAAAACATAATGCTTACGCATTGCTGTATTAAAGGAACAGAAACATAGACGTTGTGTCACAGAGCATGAAGTGGCAAGGAAAATATTTTGATTTTTTTTTTTTAAAGATAGGAATGGAATAGCCTAGTTGCCTTGTAATGCATTGATGGAGCCCTGCTCTTTGTTATTCTATTCACAGCGCATCCTTTAGCAGTTTTACTTTCTTGCGGCAAAAAATAGCCTGAGTATCTGTTGGATAATACGGAAGGTAGGATATGTGGCAGGTACTCCCAAGGAAGTTATATTTTATGGCACAAAAACTTTTTCCTATTAAGTGCAGCAGCACTTGCGACTTGCCTGTTGATTCTAAGCACTATAAAAGCGATTTTTGTAGCATGTGTTAACAATTAGATCTCATTTTCCTATTGCTTTTTACAAATAATTAGGGGTTTACTCTGTCTACAGTAGCATGTTTTAATGGACAATATTTCCTCCACGTTCATTAACTGAAGACATCGATTCAAGGATTTAACCAGACTTGCTCTGAGAAAGCAAAAGTCTTTAAGATGCAACTAAGCCCATTTGTAAAATTATTTTTCAAAACAATAACGAGACAAAAAAAGGAATCAACATCCCCTCTAAAATATTTTATACTTTTTTCCACAATTTCAAACACCTTGAAAACGATTCATAAAAGCCAATTAAAAGCTATCCCGTTGGCTCAGCAGGAGGGACTCATATATCCCTTCAGCACAACCCTCACTGTGGTTTGATGAAATGGGGTGGAGGTAAAGAAATAGTGAGTTTCTAGACTTAAAAGTGACAAAGTATCTAGTTAGTTACTCCTCACAGCAACTGAAGGGGAAAAAATCAATTATAATTTCTCTGCATCTAAAAATACGACTCGTGCCTCTGTGTGGTGCATGATCATCAGAGCTGAGCAGATGAGAGAGCAAAGAGGGAATGGGAGACTGAGGAAGTGATCACCAGAGGATGCATTAGAAATTCAGCAATCTGAAAGCAATTTCAGTTCGAAAGGAAGAAAGAAAAAAATGTTTGATGTTAATCCATTCATGCTTCACCATTTGACTTGCAGTCAGGGCCACCTGCTTTGTAGCTTACTTACTGAGAGCAGGTAAAAATTGTTATGGTTGATTCTGATATCTCATCATGCTGAAGCCAACCAGAAATTAATCCAATAAAATCAGCCCAGAAGTATTTAGAAAAGATTAGTGTAAAAATCAGACCCCATATACGCAGGGGTATTTCTGTGACATAAGTCTGTAGGATTCATGGTTATTTCTTTCAGACACCCATCCATTCTTCAGACAGAACTCATAAATGTCATTTAGAGCAGTTCCTTAAGTCACTGAAAGCAGTTTTGTTCTTGGCTACTTCCCATTCTAGGAGGGGAGTATCCCGGGTTCAGCTGGGATGGAGTTAATTCTCGCAGGACCCTGGGGGGGGGCACAGCCGGGAGAGCTGACCCGAACCAGCCAAGGAGCCGTGAACAAACGAACCAACATTGTGACTAGCGACTATTTAACTAATATACGAAAATGCGTATAGCAAACGTGTTTTAACACGCTCTTGCCAGATCTGTCGTTATCTCAACCCTTCGTGCCCTGCGTTGGGTGCCAGAAAGAACTGTCGTGGTTTGAGCCCAGCCCGCTCCGGTGGGATGGGGAGAAGGATCAGGAAGAGAAAAAGAAAATACAAACCAAAAAAACGGAACCTCTTGGGTTGAGATAAGGACGATTTACTGGGGCGGCACAAGGAGAGAAGGTACAAGAACAACTAAAAGACTATCCCAAAGGAGCGATGGCCAGAGCAGCTGGAACCCGGCGCTCCCCCGCTGCCCCGCCGAAA
>JANZLQ010000032.1:24960621-24979606 GCA_026212715.1 Elanus axillaris
CGCTCCCCATTTCTGTGCTGGGCGTGATGGGACATGGTCTGGAATAGCTCCTGGGCTGGTTCGGGTCAGCTCTCCCGGTCCTGCGGGAATTAACTCCATCCCAGCTGAACCCGGGACAGGGAGTCAGGACTTCACCTTCCCTTCCCAAGGGGAATATATTCATCTTAGACAAACTTTTTCATAAGTGTTTGGTTTGAGTTCTGGATGAAAGGGTCTTGGGTCTTGGTTCTTACTGTTTTCCAACCAGGTCGGTCTGTTCGATTAAAGTAGAAAGCAAAAGTCAGAACCCTACCCGCTCTTCACATAGTTTGTCTCCCCTTTTCACACTTCATTCACCCCCATCTGCAAAAGAGAAAAGCTTGTTACCTCCAGAGATATAACTCCGAGAAACCCATTTTCTCTGTGAAGAGAGACAGCTAAGCCAAGGCCATTAGAAGGTTGAGTACAAGGCTTCAAAACTGCAGCTCTGAAGAACCAGCAGCTGCTTTGAAATATTGGGCTTGTGGTGAAGTTCCTGAAATGGCTGTTTTTTCCACTGACTTCATTGGTACTTCACCCAACCAGAGCAGGATTCATTCTTTCATATTTTTCTGATCAGTCACTAGGAAAAGACTATTAGCTGCTATGATGTAGACTAAACTTTTAGTCGGTTAACAGGATCTAGCAATTTATTCAGTCTATCTAGCTGAGGCAAAAATCAGACAAAACTCTAGTCCCCTTTGGCGTGCCAACTAAGCTGCGGACGGAGCGGTCAGTAGAAAAGAACTGAATCAGTGCATTTGACTTAATATTTTGGAATTCTTTACTAGGGCCAGAACTCAGGGGACAGAAGGGTGCTCCCTCCACAGCCACCCCTGTGGTGAGAGGTATCTTCCAACAACATGCTTACAAGAATTCCAATTCTACAACCATTTTTTCCCAAAGTTTGTAATTTTTATGTTAGGGAAAGATTTAAGTTGGCGTATGATTATAATGTGTAACATTGCTCAGAGACGAGACTTTGACCCATCTATAGCAATGGTAGAACACTTTGTTAGAATGAAATGATGTAAAAAATGCAAACTTAAATCAAAAGTGTGGTACAGAGAGTCTTCTCTCGATTCTTTCACTTTAAAACGTAGGGCTTGCTTAGTACTTCTACTAGTAATCACTTACAAGAAACAGTATTTTTAAAGGATACAGATATCTGACAACAGTGTGAAAAAGATCTATCTAAAATATTTCCACCAGCATTAGTCTTGGCATTCCTTCACTCTACCTGATAAAATAGCTAAATTATAGAACAGAAAGTGCTAGAAAATATACGTGAAGATATATTTAAGCAAGATTTCTGGCTTTAAGAGCTCCAGAGAAATCAAGTCTTCATTTGAGGTCAACTACTGCAGCTTAAAGCCCTACTGGGCTACGCAGCTTAGCATTTCGTATAAAAAGACCGGATAGCGATCCTCTAAAATAAGATGCTTACTTGACCATGGCGTCTGAATCATTTGAGTTTTTCCTGTGACAATTTCCTAGCTTATACTTGTCACGGGGGAAAAAATAACTGAAACTGTAAACATTAACAGCTGTGTGTAGGGGTGAATGTCCACAGTTAAACCCTTGAACTCTCAAGCAGAGCCTGCTGCTTGCTCGTTGCAACCGATACGGGCTGCTTATAGATTTTGAGAACCCCAGGTCTGAACAAAAGTGGCCTGTCCCAAATCCTCCACTTAACAGAAACACGAGCCAGGGGAGGCTGCTTATCCATTGGGCTCCTGCATGCAGATTATTCAGGTTGGGAAAATGGAAGGCTGGGGGGGTTCTGAAAAGACGAGCAGGTGGTGGAAAAGAAGTGGGGAAGGTCCTGAAGACCAGACAGCTGCATGGAGACGAATGCTGGGGCCGCCCAGCGACCTTGGCTGGTGGTGCCCGAAACCCCAGTGAGCTGGGGAAGAGCGAGCACGTGAGCGGATCTTCGAGCCGAATAAACCCTCGAATCCTTGTTGACTCTTACATACACCCCAGTAACCAGCTCCCCTGTGGGCTGTTTACTCCATCCCATCCAGGACGCAAGTGGTGTCCGAAGCCCTGGTCTAACGGCATTCGGGGATCCCTCCAGCTGTAGTGGGGGGGTTGCGTGCACAGCTTTTTGGGGTCTTTCGAGCTTGGCGGGGGACCTAACTGGGGATTTAGCGTGCTGGTAACCGTGCTGCTTCTGGGGCAGCAAGTACGGTTGTTGGGCATTTAATTCAGTGCCTTTGTCTGCGTTAGAAAGTGGTGAAAAATGGATGCTGGTCTCTAGGATGGTCAAAGAAAGCAAAGCAGAACGGAACTCAAGCCCTGATGTCATCCATATTAGTGAGCACATAAGTATTTTAGTCTTCGGTTTCATTAATTTTATTTGGGTCTTTGGCCGTTGTTGATTTCTCAGCAGGCAAGAGGATGCTTCTTTTAGGTGACCAATTGTATTCTCAAAATAGGACAAACTGTGAGGCAGTCTTACTCTGAAAGTATCCATGGAACTAGATCTTGCCAATTACATACATTTAAGCATGGAAAGTAGTGACAGAGAAAATTGGGAATGGTAGATGAAAATCCACAATATCCACATGTGGACTGAGTGGAAATGACTTGTATTAATTCAGGTATTAAAAAAAATAAATAAAAAAAGAAGAAAAGAAGGAAGGACAGAGAGAAAGGAAGGAGGGAAGAAAAGCAAGACAGAAAAAAAGACAGGAAGAACAGAGGAAGGAGGAAGAATAGGTCACATGGAGGAACGCATTGGGACGGTAGTCCAAGGTAAGTGTGTTTTCTTAAATTAGACAGCAAATATATCCAGAAGCGTTTCATGAGCCATAATTCCCTTAAGACCTATAAAGCCAGGAGGTTCAAGTCCACTTCTGCTCTCTGGCTTAACATGTTTTCTCCGTATGCAGGGAAGTGTAAGCTTTAATCATTTGATACCCCTCAACATTTTAATGATTTCTTGGTTTCTTTCTAATATTTGGTTCTCTTTGTTGTACATATCCACTTGCTTTTTACTGTAGGACTACGTAAAAGCGATGATTGTGTCGATTTGTAAGTATTTAGCTGTTAAAAAAAAAACTTGCTGGCATTTTTGAAAGCTATTATTTTTCTTTAATAAGCAAAAAAAAACCACCAAAGACTTGTTTGTTTTGAAAAATGTGCTTGGAATCGGATGAGATTTTGTGAGATATAAAAGCAAATCTGTTAAAACATGGACTGGTCAAACATGCCCATTGTCATTTAGGACTCTGCCAAGCTTTTATGTCCATGAATATAGCTTTATGGTATGATCCCAAGATCATTCACTTGAACCCCTCCACAGATTATTGCAGGGAAAGCAAATATTAAACTCTTCATGTCAGAATCAACGTGATTTAACAGTGAGTTTGGTAATGGCTCCTATTAATATTTTTCTCTGCCTCAGGGACTATGGCTTTGGGCACATCGCCTTCAGGGAAGATTATTTGATTTTTGGAACGCTAGCATGCATCACAACTCCCTTTTTTTTCCCCCTGTTGAGTTATAGGAAGATTGGTGTCCCTATTCTTAGAAAGGAGGGCAATCTGTTTAAATAATAAGCAGGGGGAAATTAGTTTATGATTCAAAATCAAGTTTGGAATCTGTGCTAGGGAGCCAAAAGCTGATTAGATATATCCTTAATAGGAAATATTGCCATAGAAACTGAGGGAATCCTTGCTAGCTGTTAGAAGCACAGAGAGAGGACTTATTTTATTTTTGGGGGTCTTTTTATTATTACAAAATCCTTGCAGTTTCAGCAGAAGCAATATCTATAATCCCCTGAGATTTATCCCTTTCTTTTAAATTTCATCCTTCATGATGTACTAACCTTTATAAACTTCTGTGGCCTGCAGAAGCATTCTAACTTCAATTCACTACTTCATCATATTAAAACTTATTTCAAAGTGCATTAGGCTTCCCCAGGCAGAGCACGAATATGATATGTTTGTTACAAAGAAAGAAACAATCAAAAAAAGTGGCGAGGGGAGGGACCTCTCTCTCATTCAGAGTTATCAACTGTGCCGTGCTCTGCCCTCTGCTTTAAATGTATTGTAAAAAGTAGGAAGAAAGTGATTTATTTTAAGTTTTAAGTGCAAGGCTGACGTCAGAAAAATACCTCAAGAAAAAAATAAACAATTCAGAAAATAAGAAAAAGGTGACAGGGCAATTCCACCCGGCAGTTTCTAGTTACTCTTCTGGTAACTGCAGGAACGTATAGCAGAGCCTTCAAAAGAATGTAATATACATAGGCACATACACAGCAATGGAGATGATCATCTCCCGTCTGTCTTTTCCCTAGATATAATTTATCGATACTCAAATCTGCCCAGGTCTCCAGTTAACTCCCTATGTAAACCTATAGTGAATTGTTAACTTGCGGACTTAGAAATACAGGTCTCAAAGGCCAACATTTTATTATCTTTATTATAAGAGTCCTTTTTAAAAATTTAAAAAAAAAAGAAAAAAAGAAAATCTTACCAAATTCTAATCATAGTTGTTTATAGTATAAAGGACATAGCTTTGAAGTGAGATTCTAGAATTTTGTTAAATGACGTGGTAATTCAGAAGCTATGTTTATCCTGAAATACTAGGAAATACAATCTGTTGTTTGAAAGAAATCGAGGAAAATTAGGCTTGAAAAAGCTTATTTGTAAGTTTTTACCTGAAAATGTTCAAACATATTAATTTTACATTTGAAAATTATCTGTGCTGATGCAAATTGGAATTTTCATAAAGAAGAACTGGAATAGCCAGGTATTAATCCATCATTTATCTGATCAAAAGATATATGGGCTACAAATTCTCAGTTGTGTCTTAAGGTATCTTGCTATGTGTATATTGAATGAACAGATAGTCATGTAAGATAAACCACAAAATTCTATTTCCCGATATGCACAAAAGATGCATTTCTTCTTTCACCTACATAAAGAACAGGTTTTAACTGGCTCTAAAATAGCATCTCAGAGCTATGGGGGTTTTGTTTGTTAATTACTCTGTCTTGCATGACCACTTTGAAAACAGGCTCTGTAAACACTATACAAAAGCCAAAACCAAAAGCAAATTTCTGGCTCAAACCTGAGATTTCTGAAGTAGGAGATTTGCCTTCAGAATTTGACCCTGGACCTGCTGGTGTGCACTGGCTTTGCCAAACTTTGAGCGTAGGAATAATTTACGTCAGTCGATCAAGGATAACTTCAAATACACAGAAAACTACATTGGATGACACTTTGACATGATTACTTTTCTCATCCAAACTACAAATTTTAAGAGCGCATTAGTACGAAATGAAATGAGGATGTTCTTCCCTCCTATCACATGCAGTTATGAGAGAGAGACAGGGAAAATGCTTTTACGTTCTTGTGTCAGAGATAAGTAATGTAAACTCATCCGTCAAAATCTTCCCCTTATTCATTTTCAGTTTTAGCTTATCAGGAGACAGTTCCTCATGCAAATAAATACGTACTTGCACAAGAAAGTTCCATCTGTTAAATCACAGCAACTCAAACCTAGCCCCTTGATCAACTGCCTTAGATCACTGACTCGTTGAGAAAGAAATTTAAAAAAAACCCCAAAACCCCAGAGCAAACCAAAATCATGTCCTTTCTATGTTGGCAGTAGAGTAAAAAATCCCTTCCCAATCCACACCCCACCTCTCCTCTTTGTTCTTCACCCTTACAAAAGATGAGGAGCAGGATGACCAAGAACTAAGGCATAGATTCCTGTCAGTCTGTTCCTAGTTCTTAATTTTAAGGGCATGGCACTGCAGAAACCCTTAAAAGAGACACTACTGCCTTTTCTGTATGCTCGGGCAAAGTTTTTGAAGAGTTAATTGTCAATTAAATAAAAGGGGAAGACAGCTTCAGAAAAAAGCGTGGTTTGCATGTCTATGTGACTTACCATTTCGTAAGACACTGGGCTCTCATTCTGGAAAAAAAATCAGTTTGGTGTGTGTGACACTCGCAAACAGCATCAAGTGAAATACGAGTGAAAAATGTGATTTTAGGTCTCAGAACAACAGCTGTCAGGTTATGGCTTACTTGATACCTCACAGTAATAGAGGAAAAGGAGGAAAAGGTTCCAAAATCACCTTCGTAAACAGGTTGCCACCAAACCGCCCCCGTGGATTGCGTAGAAGACTGATCAATAGATGCGTTGCCTTCCTTATCTGTGAAACGCGATGTCCTCTTTGGTTTTAAAGCAGAACAGATACACACATAAACAAATCCCTTGGCCGTTCACCTCCATTTTTTTTTAGTTGGATGCTTATGTGCATTGGTCTCTCAGCACGCGGTACTGATAACAAAACTCCTTTCAACTCTCTCAGCTACGAACTCTGTTTCGAAAGACACCGCATCTTCACTGGGATTCTTCAAAAACTATCATGGTTTAATTTCCCCCCCCTTTTCTTCTCTAGCCCTGTGCAACGCTCCAAAGATTCTTCTTTCAGCTTCCTAAAGAGGCAGAAAGAGGTTTCTCTGTTTCTCTTTTCTCCCCTGCACTGAGATAAACTTGAGTGGCAGCCAGTTGAGGGGATTAAAAAGGGAAGAAAATAACTTCGGATCAAATATTTAGCTGCTATCTTTTCTCCTAGATTATCAGCAGGAGATGTGAATACATGTTTTTGGGTAAGTCACTGTTCAGCAAACTGTCTGCTTTTGATTGCACAGTGACTGTAAAATCCTTAATAACGTGTAACAGCTAGCAACCGCACTTCAAAAAAATCTGGGAATGACTGACTGCTAGGAATACAGATAAAAAGTAACTAATTTTTATTCAAATTAAAGTTCTGTTCAAAACTAAATGGCTACACTTTGCCATTGATTATACAAGTTGTGCGTGCGCAGAGAAGCCCTGCCATGGCTTAGGTCAAGCCGCCCCGCGGGAGCAACGGGCTCAACCCACAGGCGAGGCACGACCCACCCCGGGCTGCTCCCGGGGGATAAGAGCAGCCATCTCCTGCCAAAAATTCCAGGCAGTCGGAGGAGAACACGGTGCCTTGCACAAACTTATTTAGGAAAGGCTGGCAATGGCTGCATGAGGGCTGCCGGGGACGCCGGCGGCTGCCGGCATGGACTGCTGGTCTACTCAGGAAAGTAACTCCAGAAACTTGGATTCCTTATCAGCTGGGATCCTGCCAGAGACTGAAAGAGTTGATGTCTCAAACGCGGTGGTGTTAAGTTTATGTTTGGATTTGGATTCGTTATCAGCGGGGATCCTGCCAGAGACTGAAAGAGTTGATGTCTCGACGTTAAGTCTTGAGTCAACGTTGTGTCTTAAGTTTACGTTTGCATTCCAGGATCTTAAGGGTGTTTTCCGAGAGAAATGGTCCCACCACGCAGCGCCGGTTCTGCTGTTTTGCAGTGACTGGGACCGCCGGGGGAATCGGGGACTGTGCGAACACGCAAACGAGCAATACTTTGGATGCCTACCTCGAGTTGGAGAAATTACATTGAGAAGTGGCTATTTCTCTCCGCCGAGCCTTGACAGCGAGCTCTGTTTTGAACATCTCCGCTTGAGCTATCGGAAAAGACCGTACGAATCTCACTCCGGGAGCGCTGACTGTTCTCTGTGTGTCTGGTAGCTGTTACACACAGATGTTACACATCAGGGGGTGCTGCAAACTTCAGTCTGCTTCCTGCCGTTGACGAGCAAAGGTTCGGGACATAACCCGAGACGCCTCAGATAGGTCCTAAACCCCTCTCTGCAGAGAGCATCAGGAGGGATTTTGCAAGTGGCTTTAATGAAGTTCAGATTTTATCCTCTGTCTGTGAAAACAAAGATGCTGCTGCTTGTGTTATGAGTTCAAGATGCTTATCTAGCAAAGGCTTACTCGATATATTTAGTTTTTGCGTAGCAGGTAAATTCTGACTGTGCTGTAATCAACGGGAGTTTTGCCAGTGTCTTAACTAGGGCTAGGCTTTCACCTTGAAGCCAGTGGTATTACTTACAGGGTATAAATTGAATTACAAGAGTAAACCTAGGGAGGACTAGAACCAAATTTATTCCTGGTGCCTTATAGTACTTTATGGATTGATCTTGAGGTTGCTAGGTTTTAGTTAACGGTAGAGCTTGTTTTATCACACCGGTTTGCAAGTTCACAGACAAGTCTAATCCTGAGACTAAGGGTGCATTAGCAAAATTCTTTCTTTATTCGACTGCAAGCTCTTAAATTGCCTATAAAATTGCGGTTACGTAAAATGCTGTTCTCACAATTTACTTAAAAATGGGCAGGTGACAACAGGTAAGAGATTCTGTGTTTCAAGTGCATGAGACTTAGCTTGCTTATATTTAAACATAATACCTATGGATACTTCACATTTTAGAAACATGTGGGCAATATGACCTAACGACACTCATTAACTGTCATTATCCATTTCAGAGGTAAAATCAATTTGCTAGATTTGTGCTCTTTGTAACTCATTTAGGAGCTGAAATGTCATTTTTAGGGTAAGTAATACAGGTTTCTTCTGAAGGGAAAAAAATACAAATGTGGATCATGAATTATGTTGTTTGTATACTGAAATACGGTGTAGTAATTCTGCATGGCTTCTTCGTGAAAACAAAATGTCAGCTAGTGCCTTTGAAATGAGTGTAAATCTAAAATAAGTCCAGGTTAATCACCTTTACATGAGGGTAATAGTGGTCAAACTCCATGATTTTCAGGTAATTCTGATTATAAACCCTCTGATTGGTGCTGAGTTAATGCTTTCCATCTGGTTTCTCATTACATCTGATCCAGCTGTGCCCAAGTCACAAGGAATTGTCCTTTCCTGTGCTCTCCAGCAGCAATAACCTCCGCTCGCCTTCATCCTTCCCACCCCTTTCCCTCTAGCTTCAGCTTTGGTGCCGCGGCTCCCTTCTTCCCCCCGCCATCCCGTGCCCCTGCCCTTCAGCCTCCCTTCCCTACGGCAGCTTTCCGCTGACGACGGAAAGGGGAATGGGGGTTGGGAAAGTGAAGTTCACAAAACCGGCGACTTCCCGCAGTTGCGTTATTAACATCCAGATTAATGGCAACTCGATCGCCAGCCCCGGAGGTGACTAACGGACCAACTGAAGCATGTTCCGAGCGGGAATGCGGCCTCATGGCCATCTCCAAGCTTGTGTGTCAATGTCAATTTGCCATATAAAATTTGAGGCCACGCTGTAAAGTGGATTAAGGAACTCGGCCATCAACAAACACTCTGGCAAATCCACCACCTGTCAGCGGTTTCTCTGCCTCGGCTGGGCTGCAACGAAAGGAATTGATGGTAAATCAATAGTTCTCAATTGTCGTATGCGATAGTGCATAATGGCAGCACTTAGCAGCCAAGCTATTTATGATAGTCTTCTGCTTTGAGGAAAGCATAGAGTGGATGTACCTTTCTGGAAATAGATTCTGTTTGTCCATGTGTTTGGCAATTAAATTGTTCCTTTCCTACTGGTTTCCCAATATGCATGAGAAGGGGGTTGCTCTCTAGTACTATAAGGAAATCACAAATGTAGATGTGAGTATTTACAGGATTCCCAGTCCGTTTTGAGGTACTAAGGCTTTACTAATATTTCTCTCACAAGAAAATGCAAACAGATTTACAGTTCATGTTTTCTGTGGAAATCATCGAGTACTTTTACCTGAAGCATAGATCATTTTTGAGGCTTTATATTGATTTGACTTTTTTCTTCCTTTTGATCGTATCTATCTTCCGGAAACGTGTATAGTTTTCTTCATCAATTTAGAAATGATACAAGATAAAATCCTTCAGCCTGGAAAAGATGATGGCAATGCATCATTCACCTGACCGTATGTCTGCAACGTGATCCTCGAGTTGGGGAGCAGGGCCGGAGTTCCAGTTTGCAATCCACCCCTACCTGCCAAATCTTAAACGTTTTGTTTACGGTGAAGCTTGAACTACATTGAGGCTGAGGAGCTGAAGAGAAAAGATTTTCTTTTTTATACGCTGTGAAGCATTAAGCTCTTAACAAAAAAGTGCCTTGGGCCTAGAACTTTTTCTGCGGTATGTCGGTGAGATTTCTGTGTTCCTTTCTTACTAGAATTTTGTTCAGTTGCAGTAGTATCAACAGAGTAAGCTTTTTGATACTTTTCTATTTGTCAATTTACCTTTCAATCCACTCGTGGCAGTGGTCTTACAGGTTTTCATAGAAGGCACATTAACTGCAGCTATAGTTTCAGTGCCACTTTATGGAGATAGACCTGTCTTACCCAGTGTTTCAAGAGAACTTAAATACTTGGCCTGGTATTATCAGATAAAGGAGAAGAGGCGTGTACGTTTATATGTATGGATGTACACACATATATATGCACATGTAGCCATAATGTTCTTGCGTGTTTCAGGTCTTCTTCATGTTATCACAATACTTACGCGTTAGTCATCCCGGGCAAGAGTTAAGTCATTCCAGGCTCTTGGAGACCCCATCTCTTCCCAGGCTGCGGTGACACTTCGGAAGGGTGCCTAAAGCGAGCGTAGGTTGTGGTCTTGCACCAGCACTTCACTAGAGGCACAGCTGATATCCTCAGCAGGGAGTATCCCACCTGGACGGGAGGTCCATCTTCATTCCTTTCCGAAAAAATAACCGGTACGTTTGTCTTCCCATTAATTGAATTATACTAACAGCTAAGGAACCTCATTGCGTTAGGCACAGTGTTACAGCCAACCGTCTTTGCCTTTGCAAAGTTTTTATTTTGGCGGAATACTGTAGAGGACATTGTTTCATTGAATAAACAAGTGGGTATGCATGTCTGTTCTTCCTTCTAGCTGCAAAAGTGATTGAATTTCTTATTTGCTAGCTGTGGAGGGAAGAGGACCAAATCTAGGGAGGTCAACTTCAATTCTTTTCAGAGTGGTAGGGATTGTGAAAAAGCATGGCTTTTTTCCAAAACATTGTGCTTGCTTCCTTTGTTTGAGGAATGCTATTATAAACAGCATACATATAAGAAAATTTTAGTGGAAGATAATGTTTTGGATATTCAAAATACTGAGTACTTCACTTTGAAAATTATAACTTAAACCAAACCTCATTTACATGAGAAGAGACTTTACAGCCTCACCTTTTTGACCAAATTCTTCACTCAATTCAATATAAATTCAGATTTTGTTTTTGTGAGATCAGAGCTACAGACTTAGTGAATAAAATGTGGTCTAGCTCCATTCCCACATACATTTTCCTGCTGTGGCATTCGCGTTCTAATCTACACGAATTCAGAAGGAAATTTGTCAGAATGTGTTTTCACACCACAGAGGCCTTCTGCCTTTGAACTACCTCGGAGGCAGCCTGCTACCTTTGGTGATAACACTGTGCAAAAAAAAAGCTTCTCCCTATTTTTCTTCTGCTACCACTTCTTTAATCAGAATGCTGATTTATTATAAAAATACATTTTATTTTATCGGGGTTACTGTAATCACCTGAGTTAAGATATTCTTCTTTTTCCACTTCTTTGGGTTGTTGTTTTTTTTTTTTTTTTTTTTTTTTGAGTGGCAGAAAGCGAAGACAAAGTTGCCTTCACTGGCATAGCAAGCTTATCATGAAAATGTGTCTGAAAGATGTTTCTTTATCTCTTGGCTGAAATTTATACAGATACCTAGATTTTATTGACCTAGTTCATTGTGTTATCTGAAGCAATTTATTGTGGTTTCTCTGTGAGATATAAATTCACTGAACTCACCCTTGAGTACCAATACTTTCTATGCAAGTTCTAATATACACATCAAATAAGAATTGTCGATGTATAGCTTCCAATTTCTCACATCTCTTCTCTGTTACAACACTGTCCCCTAAGTTTTTTCCCCATATCCTTCTCACCGCTATATATTTGATTTGTTGTCTTGCCTCCCATCTTGAAAAGGGATTTATATCGACGGGCCGTATACCCAAATGGGTTTTTGCATAACATGCCATGATCAGTCATTTTTAGCTGCAATTTTCGTGTCTTTTTTACAAAAGATTTTTTCTAGATTTCTAGTTAAAGTAGCGCCTTTGTCCAGCTCATCCTTGGACTCTGATAAGCACTGACGAGGAAAACCTAATGAATTTTGGTTTATCTGTTGCATACTGACCATAGAAATAAACACCCCCCCCCCCCTTAAATAATGCTACCGTAACCATATTATTTGGGGATGCTAACATCTCAATTTTCCACCAGCTTTTCAGAAAGGATTCTAAATGTTGAGCTCCGTTTGCCTTATTGCCCTTTAATTGTAAAGCTCTCTAATGAACAGGAAAAATTGCCGATGTCCTGTCGTAAACAGCAGAACTTCATAATCTTATGTTGTGCAACATCTTTTTTTGCCTGGAGTCACTTTGTACCAATTGACTAGATGAACAGAAAGTCCCTAAAATGTCCTTTCTCTGCATTAGTGCTGTCTCAGACGGGTGATCCGTGGCGCCGAGTTGTACCACACTAGAATTTCGGTGCTGATAAAGATCTCGATTCATAAGATCATTGACCTTACGGTTGACAAGACTTCCTCTGCTTAAGGAAACTGCCATATGCCAATGTCTGAAAGTGGAATCATTTCTCATTTTTAAACTTTCTCCTCCCCTAATAAAATGCTTAGAGCCTGACTTTTAGCTGTTCACGCACGCAACTCTTAAATCAGTGCAACTCTTAAATCAGTGATACTAGACCTTAAATGCTGGAATTACTTAGAGACGTCCCATTAATAAATTCAAAGTAGCTTTATTTTTTCCTAGGTTAGTCTTATGATTTTTTTTCTAAAGTAAAAAAAAAAATATTTTAATAGGTAGACATTGCATATCCCTTTATGTTGTAGTAAAATTCGGGAAGACATTTGCCCATCCTCATCAGTTTCCGTTTACTTTGGTATTCAAATATGCATATGTGACTGCATTTCCTTTGGCAGTGACATCCTTTATTTAGTTTTGAATTTACTTTCCAATTGCAGAAAATGAATGCCCTGAGGCAGCAACACCTTGGTATGTCCTTCTCTACCAACGACGGTTCCACATAAAGTGGGGGGCAGTCCAGTGTGATGTCCTGTTGCCATGGATGTGAAGGGGGACTATAAGCTTCACTCTTGTTTAGCCATTCTATATGTACAATTTGCAAGGGATTTTTCTGGAAGCCTGGGCAGAATTATCTTCTTTAAGAAGAAAAGCATGATGACATCTTTATAGACAAGATGGAGGTAGGGAGATGATTATGTATTTATTAATAAATGCAAACAAAGCTGCGCGAGATAAAAACCCGCTATACACTGTTCTCCCCTTGGGAGAAAGAATGAGAAAGGGAACGTACTGTAAATGCTAGTCACGTTGTTTAATGCACTATTCAAAGCTATTCAAATATTAGAACAAGGACAGTTAATCTGCGAATAAAACAGGAAGAAGAATACGCACATTCAAATATAGCCTTATGCTCCTACTTTAAATACCTAAATGAGCTAAATCTAATATGTATTTTATGTATTATATAATTTTATGCATTATGCTTTAAGTCCCTCCTCAATTCTTGCACTCAAGCCTTCTTGTGAGAAACTTAATTACCTATAACCATACAAGTGCGGTTCTTAAACAAACAAAACCCGCCAAACGTAGTCAATATGTTGCAGTTTGCATCTGTTCTTACGGCACCCCAAAGCAGTTTTTCCCCTAAGTAAAACTGAGTTATCTTAATTTTGGTTGTACATAAAAGTTAAAATTTTCAGTGCCAGGCAGAGGTACTGTTCTCAAAGTTCATAATTCTAAAACTGTTCTTTGAAGAGACTAATAGTGCAGGTAAAGTTTAAGGTGCTTTTCAGTGTGAAAAATCCAGGTGCAGCCTGTCTTATTGCAAAGAACATAGAGGAAATTGTGTGAAATATAGCTACAGAGAGCAACATTAGGAATATTTTGTGTTGATCTTTTAGACGTTTGGGACTTTTTTCCCCATCCAGTGATGTACTCCTATATTCTCTAGTAAGCTTTTACAGTAATGTATTTGTTCAGTTTTTCCTAATTGCGGCAGATTTGACCACTGGTGGCTTGAGCTTTATTCACCAGTTTTCTTTCATTCTACGTGCCTCTAAGAAATGCACTTCGGTCATTTTGGGGTGAGGAAAAGGCTGAGTCAGCATAGCAATAAATTGCAAAGACTGTCTCTGCAAATGGGTTATTCTAGCACATATCACCAGTACTTACATGCTTGAGTGACTACAGCCACATGCTCTTCCTTAGCCATTATGAAATCCCCATTCCCACCTCTTATGTAATTCTAGCCCAAGCTACTTCTAATTCCTAAGTTTGAGTAATTTCCTTGAAGCAATGACACAAGAACAGCAATGATTCACTCTCTGATATGCCTATGCAACGGCAGAAGCTTGGCAGGTTAGAGAATGAAATGCCCAAGGTCAGAGACAGCGCAATGTAGAAACTTCCTTGGTGAAACACATATAAGCGCCTAATTCTAAAAAAAGAGCAGCAATCGACTGAACTGGATACACGGATTTCTCACAGATTATATTCCCTTATTGTCCGAGTGCTTTATTATAGAAGTTCTTTAACGTGCGAGGGATTTCCAGTCTTTCATTCACAGATGCAGTAAGAAGAACCCAAGTCACAAGAAGAAATAAATTTGTCATATTCGGATTTCCATCCTAGTCTTTCCTTACCTCTGCATTTTTTTTAAGATCTACAGTGCCACACCAAAAACATCCCTTCCCAGGTCAGCGCCTTAACTAGGGAAGTATAACATACTTTGCCTGCTTTTTCTGTCCCCGTAGTTTTTTTATGCCGTGACCCAGCTTCAATGGGAAAGGCACGTGATACCATGGTCTAAACTGTTCTGTGACTTAGAATTTTGGGGCGAAATTGTTCATGGTGCTTTGAAGTACTCGGAGAAAAAAATCAAGTCACGATCTCCCATTTGTCTGGCGGAGGCTCAAGTTAGTTTGACGTGCCATGATTCACATGTCTTCACATTTTCCTTCAGAGAGAAAAGAGTTTGTGAAGAAGAGCTTGTGATCCGAGCCACGAATTTAGAAGACATCCCGACGTCTAGACAGGAAGAGACACTGCGACAGACCTCTTCTGCTTAACATTTTCCCATCTATATTTTCTCTGTTGCTTCCTATTGGTCAGTTCCTCCCAAATATTTTACGTTTTCTCAGCTGCTTTTGCATAGTACTGGCCACTTTCTAGTGATCGTATAAAACACCTGGGTATGACAGTTGGGGGAAGAAAACCATTCTGCCTGAGTCGGGTACCGATGTTTTGGTAACTTTATTTAATGCATAATACATATGTGTTGAAAGTACAAATTAAAAATAAGTATTAATAAATTTTGTCCCTCCTAAATAACGATGGCAACAGTAACGGTCCAAAGAGGTCTAAAACGCTATTAGGAATTATATGTAAACTCTGAAATGACTAAGAATATTACTGACTCAAGCTGTAAGTGGAAATGTTGTGTATTATACGACTCATATTTATGAGTAACAGGCCTAAGAATGCAAATAACCACAGGAAGTACAACCCTTGGTCGGGGACACCCATTCTGTAACAACAAAAGGGGTGGAGGTGGGGAAGGGGAGTTAATGAGCTTTTTTTTCAGTATGCTAATAGCATTTCAACTTTCATCAACCTGCATTGTGAGCAACTCTAAACTTTTGCTTGATTTGAATTGTAAGCAGGTACTAAGTAAGCCGCAAGAATATTTATGGGATACAAAGGATGTTTTGTGTATTATTACAACTCTTGCAGTTTAGATGTTTGTTAAAGAAATTCTAGTAAAAATATAACCTATCCTGAGACATTCAGTGCAGCGGCCGGGAATCAGCTGTATCTCTGGAAACGAGCAGGTCTTTACAGCGCGGAGTTTACTGCCGTGCGTGATAGGTTTTCTCCTCTTAAATTCCATGCAGTAGAACAAAGTGTCATTAGGTGGGTTTAGATGCTTTAAATGTAATTACAAATCATTACTCACCTTGGAATAATGCCAGGCATGTAAAGTTTTATGAAAATAGTGATACAAAATGGCTATTGATACAAACGCTATTCTTGTCTGTTGTTAACAACCATGTAATTGCTTCCAGCTCCTACAAGAATAAAATGGAAGAGGATCCTAAATAGCAGTAGATGGTAAATAATGACCATAATGACATTGGATTTAAGCAGTATTTTAAATTATGGATAATAAGGTACAGTTCTACCTCTGGGGATCACGACCTGAAAACAGCACACAGTGCAGCTCCCCTGTTCATTTCATTTTACTCGGTTCGCTGTAAAAGAATATGAGTAAACGAGAAACAAACCGAAACCCAAAGGGTTACAGATACCAGCACTTGAAGCAGAACTCTTTGAACTCTATTACAATTCCATAAAATGTGAAAAATTCTCAAGGGATCTCATTTACATATCAGTGACAACCAACATTTCTTTTATGTGATACACCAAAGTAAAGTAAAACTTAGATGTGAAAACCGGCAAAAGCAAGAACCGCAGACCATGCACTGATTTCAGAGGTACACAGAGAAGATAGCAGCATATTTCATCAGGCTGATAAATTTAAGGAAGAATTATATGGATAAAGCCAAGTTTTTTAATTGACTCATGAGAAGTTATACATTCTTGCGCTAAGTGGATAGGCTCTGTAGTAGCCCTTGAAGAACCCAATGTCGTGTCACCCGGAATAAGGCTTCACCTTGAAGCAAAATCTGCATATTTGCATGTGTGTATACAGAACAGTTCCGTTAACGTTGGGGGCACGTTTAAGTCCCTGCAGATCAGTACCCCGCATCTCTTTGGCACAGGAAAACTGAAGCAAACGTGAAAATGAGTCAGTTGCAATACTGACCATGGCTCCAAATAAAGATTACCTGCTGTCACTTCAAATAGAATGAATGAAACAGGTGGGGGTTACCTTGGTGTTCCTTTGATCAAGGTGCTATGATGGTGCTGGTAAATCTTAACTCTTTCAGAGTAAGGTTGAAGGTTGAAGGCTCCGTGACATCAATTAAGGAGTGGTATGTACCATCGTTACGATATAAAGAATTACATCTGGGCCACGTTCACAGGTTTTATAAATCACTGAGATTGCTGTGAGTTAGAATTCCTTACGTAGACACATTTATATACTTTTTTTAGGACAGCTATATAGTATCAGATCTCCATCATGCAGTATAAGAGACTCTATTAAAACATACTTGAGCACAATTTGAATGGGATTTGTTTACCTTGCTTAAGCAAGACGCCCAGTTCCAGAGGGAAGTTTTCCCTCAGCACCGAATGCTTGCACAGCCAGTCTCCGGGGGTACTTCATTTTCCTGCTATTTTTATTGACCCAGTAGGCTGTCAGGAACTGGAAGAGGATGGAGGAAGCAAAATTTTTAGGAACGTAACAGAAGATAAATGCTTCATAAATTCCTAGGAGACCGGTGTCTTGTCAGAAAATGCCAATGGTTTTCTAAAGGTACTGTATAAATGTGCTTTGGAAGTGAATGTCTTTTCTATTTCTCTTACACGTCTTTAGTCACTGAATTATTCTGGCTATCAAAAATGAGATTTTTTATATGAATCAGACCTACTAACATATGACAGTACAAACTGAGTAAAATCTTCCAGGTTATAAAGTGAGATATGTGAAAAATTGGAATGAGTGGTGTGAAGTGTGGAAATCCACACATCTTTTAGCTGAGATATGAGATGTAAGATTTTAACGGATTGAAGCTGGAAGGAGAATACCAAGAACAGCACTACACACTTCTACCCAATAGTCTGGAAGAGCATTCAGTGCATTCATCTCTGATAGCATCAGTACGAGTTAAAAAAAAAAAAGTTCTCGGCCGTAAGATGGAGTCATTTTAAATCAGAAAGAACTCCATAATAAGGAGATGCTGAATACAGCACTGGTTATTAAGGATCTATATATCTTCACAAAAAAAAAAAAAATATTTCCTTGGCTTGAAAAGATTATTCATCCCTTTAGTGAGCTCCTGTAGGTGGTGACTACTTCGAACCAGTACACGACTGATACTCCTTTTTGCTTTAAGCATGTTCCTTCCAGCTATGTCCATCTCGGGGCATCCCTTCCTCAGGCAAAAGTTGCTTTTTTCAAATAAAGTTCCTATTTTAATTATTACTCAAATAATGCAATAACCAATTACACCGTGCAATTCATAGCTGACTTGAAATAAATGCACAGTTTGACCCATAAAGCCCTTCTGCCCACACATGGTGTTTTCAGTGATTCTTTGTAAGTGTTCTTTAGAATGCCTTCCTGCTATTTTTGTCACAGTAATTATTGTGGCCTTTTAAATATTTTTCAGTGATGTAGATCTCTGTGCGGGGCTTTTGTGTGTATTTGGTGGGTAAGTGAAAGGTAGCTTAATGGATAATAAGTAAATAGAGAATCACGTTACAGCATATCAGTTGTTCTACGATTTATGGAAGGAGATTGTTTGAATGCCGATGCGAGAAAAAAAAAGGGCTTCAGGAAGAGGAGGAGAGTTCTGGCTCTAATTTCGGTAAGGATAGGGTAGGTCTGAAGTTTTTTGGCGGAAGGCAGAGCATTAAGGGGACTGCTGCAGTAAGCAGAGTGTGTGTGGCCACCGAAGGCTGTGGGTTCACTGGCAGAGGAATGGTCTGTTCTGTGACAGTGGGTCTGCCAGCAGTTCTGGTTTTCATTTACTACTGCGATAGTAGTATATATACTCAGAGTATATATATATAAAGTAGTATATATACTCAGAGTATATATTTATATATATAGTATATATATATATATAGTAGTATATATACTCAGATATAGCTTCTGAGAATCAGAGATTTAATATGCAGGATTTTATATAGGGAATTTCCCTGATCCACAAATCATTCAGCGCTAATTGAAGGGTGCTAGACAGTTGCGCTGGTTCGGGCTGGGGTCGAGTTCCTTGTCTTCCCAGCGGCCGGAACGGGGCTGTGCTTTGGATCAGCGCTGGAGAGAGCGTTGCCAACCCAGGGCTGTTCTGGTTCCTGCGGAGCAGGGCTC
>JANZLQ010000032.1:24979873-25010277 GCA_026212715.1 Elanus axillaris
CTGCCTGCCCGCGGGAGGTGGGGAGCGGATTCCTCGGATCCCTTTGCTGGTGTGTGCGGCCTTTGCTTTCCCTGTTAAACTGTCTATTTTAACCCACGAGTTTTCCCACTGTCGCCTTTCGAATTCTCTCCCCCTCTTGGGGGGTAGCGAGCGAGCGGCTGCGTGGGGCTGAGCTGCCGGCGGGGGTTAGACCATTGCAACAGTCTGTTGTTAAAGGACTATTTTCCTGGTTTCTGTGGTGCCTTAGTACAACTGGAGAACTTTCTGTCGAGACAAAATGCTGCTTTTGAGCCTATTGCATCATTACAACATTCCTTTTCCTTCCACTCCTGCTACTGCTGATGACAAACCCCCAAAAGCTGACTCAGCACACCTTTACATTATGTACTTGCACTGAAGAGATATGAGGAATAGTAATATGCAGTAAGTGCTGGCAAGGGGGTAGCAGGCTAAATGCCAGTTTATTTAACTAAGGAACTAAGCCTGAAATCAGAGGCTCTATCTCTCTACGTATCCTATGTAAGTAGAGGTTACCAGCTAGAAGAAAGTGGTATGAGAGGGATATAAAAACCCAGCGTGTAGGACCCGTGTTTTATTCGCTGCTGTGCCATTGAACTTAGTTTTTTGTTTTTAAATCCTAAAAGATTACTTTTTATTTGGGTAAGAGTAGTTAATTTTTAAGTATTTTTTGGAATGGTAACTATTTTCTGACCTTAAGCAGAGGCATCATGGGCAGAAGCTGCAGGTACCATCAGAAAAGGAATGATCTGAATATATTTGATTTGCTTTGCCCATGACTAGTAACATTTATAGAAGCAATTCTGCCTGGGCAGAGAAATAAACAAACAGGATGACCTAATAGGTCTTTTCCATCTCTTAGTCCTATGGTTCAGCTCTTTCATAAAATACATTAAAAATAGATTTGCATAACAGACTGGAACAGCTTCAAGCAAGCCATTTCAATCTCTCAGGAACACAATAAATATGTAATTTAAATACTGCCTAAAAACATATTTACTGATCTGTCTGCATTTATTCTTCCACTGGAGACTACAAAATGCATATTTACCAAAGAACTCTCCCTAAACAATGTCAAAATCTGTCTTCATTGACTGAAGTCAGAGGGCTCAGAGGAAAGACTGAGATTTTTGTCCTTAGAGCGTATTGCTCATGTGCCTTATTTTTAAGACCAGTAAGAGCAAGTTTTCAAAGCAGCACTAGTCTTAATTTGTTGATGTATTTTAGCAGGAATATCTCTGGCCATGGTACCATGTTTTGCTTGGAGCAACGTCTATTTTCCTTACTCAGCTAGTGTCAGGTGCAACCAGTCTATTGAACGAAAATCAGCCACAGACAATGTGCGTTACCTTTCAGAAAACAAGCTGGTCGAGTCTCCACTTGAACCCTTTCCTTGATAAACCGAAGGATTCGTCAGGCACCCGGGTTGCATCCCTTCGAAATGGGAGTATCCCGTCACAAAGAGAGGAAGAAGGAAGCAGCCACACAACTGCAAACCTTGTCGAGGACAAGCCTGCGTCCTGGTGGGTCTCTGCCTGCTAATTGTTGTCTTTGCCTCAAGCTTTCTACCCGAGACATGCCTTCCACGTGAGATTCTGAAGAACGGTGCTCACGTTCCCTCTTTGCTTGCCTTGTTTTTAGAGCTGCTTAATTATCCTTTCTCCAGTACAAACTGTGCTGGGGATTTAGTTGATAAACCAGGTTCGTTGGAGTCCGGGATACCTCAGAAGCCAAATAATATGCTGAAGACAGGCATGATGTGGGCGTCTTTGTAGAAGACGCTTTTTCAACCTAAATTCATATGATACAATAGGATTTATTGATTTAGGTTCAGCATTGACTGGCTCTTCTGACTTTGAACTGACTTTGGAATAGGCACCCATACATTCCTACACTGAGTTTTCCAGTCCTAGTTACCAGGAGGTTGTGTTGCCTTAGTTCAGCTGCATTGTCTCCACATGTTCCTGTGGACCTATTTAGTTCTCTTTGAACCTGCAGTGCCGAATTTCAGGTACAAAAGACACCAAATTGGCCTGGACAGCCCAGCTGCACCCCTCCCTCTTTGGGTTACTTTGGGCATGTAGAAAACCATGTGCAAGATCCACATAATTTAAAAACACTAACCAGTTACTGACTTATACAACGCATCATGTAGCTACCACTAGCAAGCTGCTAGGCATTAAATGTTCACCACCCCTGTAGGACACCTAATGAATCTTTGACCCGGTGGTCACTGGTCGGGTGGGGAAGAGTGAGCCTTCTTTGCTCCTTGGGTCAGGTTGAGCCTTGACATTGCTGAGCTGCTCTCTGAGTAATCCCTATTTTTTCCTCTAAGGCTTTGGTAATTTTTTTCTGATACCGTTTTTCCTTCTGAATCCTTGGGCTGCTCGCTATCCTCCTGCTTGTCAAGCTTATCTGCCTTTGGTTTTAACTTGCTTACCTTGCATGGATCTCATGTGTACTCTCTTGTAGTTCTTTCTTACAATTTAGTGATTTTCCTGGAAGTTTGAGTCAAGAATGTGCAGCTGTGGTATATCCCAACTAGAGTATGGGTTCACAAAGCTGAGCCACTGAGTTGACTGTTACTAGTCCTTAAGCTCAGACAGTGGAATGACTCTGCATCAACTTTGCAGAAGTCCTAGGAACATGATACATAGATACCCAAGCTGGTCCAGCAGGAAGCCAGCACAGGTGTAACAGGATTCACTACCTCATATTATTATTTATACCTTAGGAGAACCATAGCTGTTCTGCCATAAACTACAACTGAGGTATTAAACCTTGTTGGATCCAATCTGACCGTACTATGCAGCCGATCCAGGTGTTTCTGAATCTCTGCTGTTAACCCACAGCCTGGATAACCTGCCCATGGATAATTGAAAGGTGCATACTTGATCTTATGATGATTACGCAAGCCTTAGTATTTTATCTGGTAATTCTTGAAGAAAGGGCATTAGCCTTCCCTACTTCGTATGTGAAAGGGACAGAGGTCAACAACTGGGGGAGGAACTACAGGCTATCATTTAGAAATGTCTCATGTCTCTGATAAATGACTTCAAGTCATGACGAAATAACCTTCCCTTATCAAGCTCTAGTGCTTTTTGATTCTTCACAATGTTAAGTTATTATTTCCAATTGAAATATTCCTTTATTTCTGATTTAAGTATTTACAGCTAAACACTGGGTCTTGTTTGGCTTTATTTATCAAAGGGCCTCGTCACTGTATTTGGTTTCTATCCATTTTAAGAAAAAGGAGAACTTATAATAATCATAAGCTTAATTAGCCAATTAATATTGGAAATATTGGGAGGAGAGATCAAAAAATGTAAGGTAAAAATTGTAAAAGATGGATTTGCTGAGTCTGTTAGAGGAGATCTAGGAAGAGGAAAACTTAATTAATGAAGCGGGCTCAACATTTGTATTGAGGCACATGTGTAAGAGCAAACCAGTCTGTCCGGTAAGGTTCAAGTAGGACATTGCCGTGCTTGTGTAAGAGGAAACGAAATCCATCGGCTGCTGCTGGTGGATCAGTGGGAAAGGAGCAGATGTCAGCGTTCCTTGTTTTGCTCCTTTCTGGGATGAAACAGAGCAAACGTACCCTGTAGATATGTTAGTCTCGTGTTGTTTTTAAGCATTTAGTTCTTAAGACTTCTCTATTTTTACAACACCCCCCCACACACTTCAAAATCCCAGTGAGGAAAACTTACTCAGCTGAAGATTTTACCCTGTTCCCTCCGAGTTTATTTCTGTCCAGCTGGTTGTACGCAAGCAAAAGTACAGTTATGATGGCCAAGTAGCACTTGACAGTAGTAAACTGAGGACATTGTGCTTTTTTATTATCTTTAAACAGTTGTCCCTTCTAAGTGGGCTACTTCTAAAGGGCCAAATACTTGAAGATTTTGTTCACAGCATTTTTAATGAAAATGTGTTCTCATATTTCACATTAAATATGGATGGAAAATAAAAGGAACCTTCAAGAAGGCTACAATAGCACTACACTTCAACCAGATACCAGCTCTGCCCCACCAAAGCCACGTCCATCGTGTACCTTTCCGTCAGTCTGCCTTGCTCTGTTACGATGGAGAAAGACGCCGGTAGCCACTCTTTTTCTGAGGATAGAAGAACTTAGTGAAGACAGTAGTTCTTTTTACTAAAAAGACCAACTCTAACTTTGGCTTTATGTTCTTTGGAATACATGGGAGCTGAAAGAAAGAATTAGAAGAAGAACGAAGGCTAATCCTCAGTTTAGCAGCATGAATTAAAAAGATCACTTTCAAGGCCTGCTACTTTTCATTCCAAAGATCTGAATGGTAGCGTCTCTTTCCAAGTGTGACCCTTCTTATCATTGAATAAAGGAGTGTGGGTTTTTAAGAAAGAGAAACAGCCATGAGAGCTTCGGTGAAGTCATCAAAGCGCATGCTGTTCTCATACAAATTAGAAGAAAAAGATCTTTTCATACAAATCTGTCTGAAGAAATCAGAATGTTAACAGCAGCTGTGGGCTATTGTCTGCATCAGGCCTAATTAACCTAGAGAAACGGCCTGTTTAGGGTTATTGTTAAATTATATATTTATACATAAATAGAGTTTCCTGTGTTCCTTTCTACTTTCTTCCTTGTTACGTTTCACGAAATACCAGGCAGCCCACCGATCTGCCGCTGCTGTGCCCATGGCCAGCCGTTGATTTCGGAGAGCGAGAGCCGGCAGCCGGGCGGTCCCGCTGCCAGCAGGTCCGGCCTCCTTCCCTCCTCCCTGGAAGTGCCCGCCGGCGTCGGAAGAGCGATACACTCAAGATAATTTTGGAATAGGTTGAATTGTCCGGTTGTGCTGTGGTGTTGGTAGTGATCCTGATGTCCTAGTAAATAATCTTACATGTCCATTCCATGTTACTTGTGGGCACTGCCAGTTTCCTTCGGTTCCCCAGGATTTAATTTTCACGTTGCATTTTTGTCACCCAACAAATGCCATTGGAATCTGTTTCTTTAGCAAATCTCAGTTTAGCGAAAAGTCGAAGCAGCATGGAAAGAGATTTCCCCAGACAGCTAGGGCAATAAAAATAGAGTGTAGCTCTTTAAAGAGAGTTTCATTCTGGATTCCAATAAAGCAGACAAATTTATCTTTCTCTTCTTTCTTTTTCTCTTTTTTAAAAGTTTAATAGAGGTTATAGTAGTATGGTTTCAAATAGTATCAGAGGATCTAATTATTTTTGTTAAGAATCATGAAATACTTCTAAGCTGCACTTTATTACATTCAATTTCAAATCACATTTAATTATTATCTCTTAAATAAAAGGAAGGAATGAAAAATTATGAAGTCTGCACAGACTGAGGGTATCTATTTGAATTCACTCCCTAAACCTTGAGCTGCTAATTTGATTATGAATTGAAACATTTGTGGGGACTACTAATTCCATTGCAATCTTCATTTCAAATACCCTGACTGATGGCTCTACTTCTCTGATAACCTTTTGCAGAGTGTATCAGATTCCTTTGGGATTTTTTGTTATTTTTCTTTTTAAAAAGAGAAAAGTACTTTCTGACCTCAAATCTGCAGTTAACAAGGCAACAGGTGAGAATGCTGAAATCATAACTGTGGCTTTATTTCCTTCCACTGGGTGAATTTCTTCATTTTCGTTGGGTACAGGGCCAGGGAAGTACTATTACAGGCAGAAAGGGAACCGTATTCTTAGCTGCATCATTTGTATGTGCTTCTGAGTACCTGAAATTAAATTAATTCTGCTTCTTTCTATATGGAACTTTCCAGCTTCGTTTGATAGCTGAATTTGAAGGAGATTTTTTTTTCTTCTTCTTCTTTTTTCTCCTTCCCCCGGTAGATCAATATTCTATTTTCCACTTATTTTTCAAACCTCTCTCTCTCACTCTGCTTTAAACTGACTGCCAAGTGGGTAAAATACTGGGATGGAAATATTCAAGAATTACACACTAAGAGAGAATATGCTTTTGTCCTGGCTACTCAAAGCCTAGGGAATAATTGAAAAATTTGAATAAGGGGCAGATAAAAATACAGAAAGTTGCTTATTATTAAAAGATGTTGCTCAGTTCTCCAGCGCAGGTTCGTTGGTTTACTAAGAGCCTTGTATTGCTAAGATACCCCAGCAAAAGTTAGAATACTTCACTGTGAGATCTGCTTGATATACCCGGTGCCTGTAATAATGTTTTACAAAGGACATACAAATGGCACAATGTGACAAGTAAACATTTATTCTTTTAGTGCAGCAGACTCTGCCTAGGGTAGAACATTTTTCCTGTATAATAATTATTGTATTGCAGAGCATGGATCGCATTCTGTGGATACATGGAAAAGTTACTGGACTTTTCTGTGGGGATGTAGAGCTGAGGCATTACTCCGTCCATGGGAACTCTTTATATGCTGGCTATTTTGAATCATAAGGTAACAAAACCATTTCACTTGGAAAATATCCAAGCAACAGAACTAGCAATGTCATAAAGAAGAGGAGCTCTTTGGGGCGTGCTGACTTAGTGTAAATCAGTCCGAATGAAAACAGTAGGTTTTGAATATTTATTTGAGGAAAAACAGAATAGGTAGTGACGTTTTGGATAAGACTTTTGGTTGGGACCTCTAATTTGTGTCCTCCCTGTGATGGGTTTGTCCCTTCCCTCTGTAACTGGTTTTTAGTATGAAGGACATTGCACAAATTCAGCCAGATTTCGCTTTCTCAGGATACCGAGGGGAGACGGAAGAATCTACAGTCCATTCAAGAACATAGCCAGGTGTGGTTTTCTGTTGGTTACCGAGACCTGTGTTCACAGCAAAAGAGACTTTCGCAACAAAAGATGCTAAGGATATGTTCTGGATGAAACTGTAAGGAGATGCCCGGTGAACGGACTTCGTTTCTCAGCTCCAGCCTCCGCAGGCTGTGTTTCTGTGGCCCTGCACCGTTGCGAAAAAGCCCTGCTGATTCATAGAAAGATACTTCATAATCCAGGGAAGGTTCTCCACAAGTGCCACTAAACCGCTTTCAGGGATCCAAATCCGTCCAGGTTTCCTTTCCCAGTCTGTGCTTGTGACGATTATTATTGCAGGAAAAGATTAACAACTTTGCAGTCTACAAGCAAAACTGAGGATGCCGCATCGGTAACCTAACCCCCCCTTGGATCGCTGTCTGCCCCGGCAGTCCGTTGCTTAATGTGTCCTCTATTTTGAATCATCCTTCCAAGACAGAACTCTCCCCAAATCTTTAGAGAAAGCCTTTATCTTTAGACTCGGTTCTGAGAGCCAAAAAAGCTAAAAACCGGGTATGACATTTCACTCCTGGGCGCGTAAGTCACCACTAAATCTATATTTATGTATCTGTCTTGAACTGGTTTCTGTTAAGCACTCTGCCTGAGATTTAGGCATGGCAAAGTTCCACAGTACAGTTTTTTGAGGGCGAAGCAGACTCAGAGTTCATGCATTTCCAATAGCAGGTCTGTCTGCAAGGTTTATCAGCTTGTTTTTCTTTCCAAAACAGAGTTTTCACTTCTGTTTGCACTGCAGAGCCAGAGGAGTTAATGAGCTGGATTCTGTTCTGTCTCAGTACCTACAGAATCAACAGCTAAATTCTCATTTTCAAAATCATTTGGAAAGAATTATATTAAAGGCATTAATAGAAAATTTGGTTAGATTTTGAAGGCCCTATGCGAATTACAAGTACTAGATGTTGAGAATACTGAAGACAATGTATTTGAGTCTCGGATCCTAGAAATGCTCCTTGCACTCGAAGCCCACAGCTCCCGCTGATGTGGGGGAAAAAATAATCAAGCAACTTCAAAGCAAAGATAGTAGAAGACCTAACGACAGCATTCTTGTCTAAAACTGCTTGGTAAATTGTATTTCCTAAAGTAGGAAAATGGATTCCACGATCCAAAATTACATTCACAGGGCAAAGTAAAAAAAGAGTTACTGCCTTGCAGTAAGAAGACCCAATAATGGCAAAGAAAAATGGCTGGAAAGTTGTGTGACTGTCAGGAACTATTTTCTTAATAATTGCTAAATCTGTACAGAAGAAAGCTGGTAGAAACGTTGTTCAAACACAACATGAACATCATGGTGACGATTCTTCAGAACAGCCAGGCGAGACAGTTTTGTCTCCATCAAATACACTACAACAACATAATTACTTTTTAATTTGCTCCCTGCAAGCCTCCCTGCCTGCCGCCAATATCTTTACGTACCCGCGGCTACACCTGCCTTCCGCCTCATTGCCAGTTTTCACTTACGCAGTAGCAGCAGTACTTAAAATATTGTTTCCTTCTCTACAATGTGTTCGTTACGGTTCTTTGTCGGACCAGAAGTTGGTGTGAATCTGACCGCTCTAGCCCACCTAAAGAGGGTGGTTTCTAAGGGGGGGGGGCTGCCGTTTCGCAAGCACGCGCTGTCTTACCCCCGCTCCGTTACCCTTGTCTTCCAGTGGTTATTGCTAGACCAGCCAATTTGTGTTAATTGGCGAGGCAGGAGTGATTGCCCCGTCATACTGAGGCATGGTGGCACCTCCTGCCAGGAATTATATGGGACCGGCTTTTTGCGTGCTCCGTTCTTTTTGGAAGGAGGTCTGCTAGGAAACGAGGACAAAGCCGGAGCTAGCTTCGTTTCTCTCCGATTCTGTTTTCCTTTTGGTTGGCTTGTTTTAAACCTCTCTGTTAGGAGATGGAAGTTGTGTTTAAACTTCACAGAACGCAGGTTTGTATCTTAGGTCGGGATCAAGGGGCAGAAGGGGAGTTTTGTGTAGATTGCTAAACCCAGCACCGACCTACCATATCATCTCTCTTTCAGGGCAGATTAAACTCTCTCCTATCTGTGTGACACCAAGCTGGCTCCACACTTGATTTCGTTAGGAGTTAAACTGCTTTCCTGAGATACTTCTTCCCTTTGGTGACAGAGATTAAGTTCAAATTTTGGGGGGATTTTTGTTACTTTTTCCTTATAGCCACCAGATCCATGTGAGATGCCTTTGCTAAGACATTATCGAAATGCCCTCCTTTTCTTTCCCAGGATCACTTTTGGGTTTACCTCAAATTCCTCAGAATATTGATAAGAAAAACACGGATTTTGTTTATGATGGCAAGCTTCTCTTTTCACCCAAAGTAGAAACTACACATTTTCTTCCTTCAGCTACTTGTTTATTGTGTGTCTGCTCTTAAAGAAAGACTGAATTTATTTTTGAATACCAAGTTACTCTGCACTCTTGAGAAAATAATGGTGAAATAACAGAAGTGTAGACAGCCACATCACTTCTGAAGTCTTGCTCTTACTGTAGGACTGTTTGCTGTAGTGTCTCTTCACTGAAAATGTTTATTTCCAAGAAGCTCATTGAACTGCATGAAAGAAGGAAATAATAAAAATGAAATTCATCAAAATGAATGCTGTCCAGCATTTTCTGTGTTGCTGGTTTTTGGTGAAATATCGCTATTACGGCAAGGTTAGTCATTTAACTTTAGTTCACAGTACTTCTTTTAGATTAGCAGCTGCTTTTTCTGCTGGCATTTATTTAGAGTATCTTAGTAGCTTCAGTGTTCCTGCAACTTGGGCTAGTACCTTCAGTTTTCCATCTCTCTTTAAAAAAAAAAAAGGCAAAAAATATGCAGCCTTGATTATTGTCTCTCCGGGTTAAGTAAGAAGAGAACAGACCAGTTAGAATTTCTCCACTGCTGGGCAAAAATGATGTTCAGAGGCATTCCGCTGAGAAAAATACCCGACCATGTGATGTTATAATGTGCTGCTAAATTCCGAAATGGAAGGGCTTACTCAAGTACAAAAGCGCATTTCACAAAAAACTATAGTAGTACCTTTCCCTGGTTTTCTTCTTTCTTGTAGATGTAAAGATGATTGGTTTTTCTTTCCTCCTTTTGAAAGAGTTTAGTCTGCCTGTGGTGTGAGCAGCTCAAGTGTCTCAAGTTGGAATATCAGAACTATCTTTACCGGTGGTCTTGGCACCACTAAGTGAATTGAACAGAAAAGAGCATTAACTGATACAGCAACAGATGTTGGCCCGAAATGCTTGAGCGTACGCTGTCAACCTGAAAAGCTGCTGCAGCCACAAATTGCACGAGATGAAGCAAGTTCTGGAGTATCCAGGAGCCTTGAATAAGGGAGGTAAACAGCCACAGTCCAAAAAGTGCGGAGAGGCCTATGTATATTAATAAATAAATAAATAAATATTCATGTGAAATATCTCTGCTGCTTCAGCCTGCAAGTTCAGTGCTTGTTTCCAGCAGAAATATTCTGATACTGGGTTAATGGAGATTGTTATGAAATGAAATTAATGAAATCGATAAGGGGAAGGAAGGGGGTGCCTACTCCACCTTCTTCATTCAAAAGTGAATAGTCTCTTGCGGATGCTATCTTCATTTGCCTCCAACGGTTCAATTAATCTTAATTAGACTTGTTTATTAGGAGATTTGAGTATGTGTGTTTAGCGCTGATGCTTTTCAGGTGCTTCTGTCCAAACCGGCTGGAAAAGAAGTGCAATCAATCAAATGGTGTGGGGCAGTAGGAAATGAGGACTGCTGCAGCAGGCTGCAGGCACTGTGCGATTCTAGAGAGGCGTTGCACCTTTAAATCTTTACCATTTCTAACAAACCATACGAAATCCCTCTTTGAAGTCACTCTGCAACAGAGGCAATGCAGAGAATATATTAGACCCGGTATCTCCATGACAGCACCTGTATTAAAAATGGATGGACAGCTTCCGAATACCCATTGTTTGCTGTCACCGCAGATAGGATTCGGCTAATGAAACAGCTAATTAGATTTTTGTAATCCTGTCGTCATTGTTTGAGAGGTGACACTTTGCTTGAATTTCTCATGTGGTTCTCTTCAGTCTAGGAAGGAATGCTTTCCTCTGGCCAATTTGGCTCTTGTCACTTGGCTGGAATGGCAGTTCCCTCTGTAGGTGTAATGAAATCACTGCCTTCCCAAACACAGCTATGTCACTCAGCATTGAAATAGAAAAGAATAGGAAAACGAGGATCCGATTAGTCAAACAGGCCTGTGTTCAAAATCCATTTCTGAAATCAAATAGCAGAATTGGATTGAGCGCATAATGGAAGAATTACTTAGGTATTATTACAAACCGTATTACATATTCATCGCCTTGCTGAATGTGCATGGATTTGCCAGGCATTCTCGGCTCCCCGCTCCGCATTCCTACCCAGTGCAGATGCAGCAAAGGGATAACAACCAAGTTAAAAGCCGTCTAAATTAAGGAGTGATTAAGGCAAGTTTGGGTGGATGCTGAATGTTAATCTCATAGGCCACATTCTTCTGCAAGGTAAGAAGGTGCAACTTTCACTGATAGCTCCGACTTCAGCAGTGCATCGTGACGAGGCTAATTTATGAGAGAGTGTAGTCCTTGAAGCTTAACCGAGTTGTGTGTTGGGTTTGGTTTTTTTTTTTGGAAAGCCTCCTTGTTAATAGTATTTCTGCTGGTATTGATTTCTAATGGGAGTTGGAAGCTTCATTCCCTTAGAGATTCTTATAAAATCCCTGCGATTAGAGAAACCAAATTACACGGACCGGGAAAGCTGTATTAATTGGTAACTCAATATAGTTTGACCCAGATCGTCCGTGTTTCTGCCTGGGTGGTCCCTGCCGTCTGCGGGGCTCTGAGTTCTGTCTGCAAGAAGCTCACTGGGCAGCTCAAATTGTACTCGGAAAAGTCTTTGCTTTAAGGGTCCTTTACATTTAGTACGTTAAAATCGCAAAGTTGGGTGAATCAGGGTACAAATTACCAACCTTCAGGGCAGGTCCAGTTTGTTGAAGAGCCTTGTGATGTCAAACACGTTCTCCAGACTTAGATGATATAATAAATACTCTAACGTAACTCAGAGGGTTTCTGTGACTCTATATGGCAAGTGACCTGCACAACTGACCTGATTATAGGTTTGCTTGATGAAGTATCTTGTTTGCTGCTATTCTATTAATATTAACACCACGGGCCTATTTGGTTTAATTACATAAATGGCATATACGAATGCCCTGTATTTCTTTTGCACTTCTAAACACAGAATCTCGAGGGCTGAATGCACAGTCCGTCCCACGACAGACATCTCTGTTGCAGAGGTGCCATCCCCGCAGCGTTCCTGGGCAAACTTCAGCAAAGAAAGTTCAGGCTTGAGTCAAGTCAGAGGCCAACCAGGATTGGAAACTAAATCTCCTAAGCTGAGCTCCACCTGGCAGGGACTCTGTCTTACCAGCTACTTTTCATGGTCTCTGGGTCAGACTATTGCGACTCTGGGTTTTTTTCTTGCATCAGAAGAGCTGTGGTCTTCGGGAACTTGAGCCTAACGTTGAAGCAGGATTATTATTACTACCTTCGGCTCTTATTTTAAGTGAGAAGACAGCAGTTTCCTGTGATCAGATACGAACCACAGAATTAGTGCACTTAAAAAAGAGAAGAAAAGAAAAGGCTAATTGCAAAGGACATTTGGAAAATGTTTCAACCTTTTCACAGAGGATTATTTTGGTAAAATTCCATCAAATTTTAGCTTTACTTCTCATGAATTTTCTTTTCCATCACCATTCCTTATCTGCCTTATGTATATTTAGAATTCAGCTGAATAACTGCTTTGGTCTCCTCAGATGCTGTCATCCACATTTTGCGTAACTGAGACGTTCCGTTTTCAGAATACATCTGAAATAGGCTAAATTACATGGGACACAACTGCTTTCACAGAATTGTTGGAAGCCTGCTGCTCTTTTTCACGGATCTTTAAACGTTTAAACGTTGTACCTAGAGTATACGTCTAGGAGATTGTGTCTCATACCTTTGGGTTTCTTCTGGTTTTATAAATTGTTGAGAAGTTTTTAGAAAAAGCTTTTTTTTAAACAAAGCAATATTTACAAGAGAAACTGGCAACTTTTAATCATGAACTTTTAGTGTTTATTTTGAAGAAGAGTTCTCTTTAGGTATTGAAAAAATTTCATTTTCTTTTTTCTGTTACCGATATTGAAATACCTTTCTTTCTGAAAATAAGAATGGCTCAAGTAGCGCAAGATGAATTTCTGCAAAATATTTTATACCTGTCCTTACCTAAAGGGACTATTTTTAGCATGTATAGATCATATCAAAGTTTCAGGGATGCTAAAAAGAACAACTCCTATGTTTTTGCTGGGATTGTTAGTTCATCTTTAAAATATGGACATTTGTCTACTAAGAAGCAGAATAAAAGGAATTTCACATGCTTCTTGAGCTTTGAGGTATTAATGAGTTTGGTCATTACAGACACAAAGTCAGTCCTCTTAGCAACATAACTGTAATTTAAAACCCTCTGAGTCATCTAGCCGTTCTGTGTAACTGTTAATTATTAGTAATAATTGCATGAAAAGGAAGTTGTTTCTCTGCTCCTGCTGCTTATTCTCCACCAGAAAGCATAATCCTTTGTTAGTGGACAGCACAATTAGCAGCTTTGGAGATCACAATTATTTCATACTTGGGGCTTAGAAGAAATTGGGGGGGGGGGGGGGAAGCGAAGATACTGTGAAGCCTTGTGTGAAAATACTGAATTTACTTAGAGTTACTTTTCAAAGTTTCAGTTGTCTGAGACATGAGTTTCTCTGTCAAAGAGGTTAATCTGCTCAATCCACGAGTGTGCGCGTGAATGGGTTACTGCAGCACGTGTAAGCAATAGCGCTGATCTGACTACAGTACACAAAGCGAAACACAGTAATAACAAAAAAACCCCAAATAACGACACAAGATATGGCACAAAAGTAAAGACCCGAACAGGATATTATCTTAAAATGGAAGTATAACTGACTGACAGAGAATAGGGTGGATCTTCCTGGGTACCTCCTGGAAGTGATACGAGCCAGCATGGCTGAGAAGTTGGGGAAAGAGAAAACCAAACCCCTGACCAGGTGGACCAAGTGGTGGTAGATTTTATTTCCCCTCTGGCAACTCTTGTCCTTCTTTGTAATAGGTGTTGATATGGTGCTCTTGGCCATATTTCCAGCGTAAGTGTGATGGTATGCAAATACATGCATTTTTCCAATTCATTATCTGATACAAGTTCAATCATATTTACATACTTCAAAAGATAGGTATTGTATTTTCAAACTTACAACTTCTCCAGGTTATCTGAAGTGACAGGGATATTAAGCCTCAGATGTAAGTGTTTCAGTTCAACTGGGCCATGTTTTGGTATTCCTGTTCATACCAGCACGATGCATTCTAGCAGACAGCAGCTAATGATAATTTTAGCGCTGTAAGAGATCATATTTTTTATTTTAAGAAGTAGTGAGAGATTTCAATCTGTTAATTTATCAATCATTTGTATCACCAGGACTCAGTATAGACAGTGCGCTGAGGGACTAGAAACTGCTGAGATTAAAACCCAAATCATTTAAACGCGAGAACTTTCTGGTTCCGTTTAATTTCCACATTTCTGATTTTGAAAAATATCTGATGTCTTTGGTGCCAGGGATGAAATTTAATTTCTGTAGGCCCAACACATCTGTGAAAGAGCAATCTTCATTCTACTTGGATTTCTTCATCTTCATCTCTTCAGAAAAATAGCCAGCTAAATTGCAGCTTTTCTATCAGTGATAGTAATTTGACAAGAATGCAGAGCTCAATTTGAAGCTTTGAGCTTAGTTAGTGGCTAAGACAGCAAAAAAAAAAAAAAAAAAATCCTCCACTGAAGGTAGGCATACTTGATTTGTGGCTGCTGAAATGATTAATGTTAAACCTCATAATACATTTTTCTTCACAGAGTCACTTTACAGGGTATCAACACTAAAACAATAGTTAAGCATGTCATTTAAAGTATATTAACATCCGTTTTATTTTGGCAGACCCAATGGTTCATTGCCATGTAATTTTATTTATAACCTCTTTAACCTGAATATGTGCGAGTAAGAAGGAAACAAGAAAGTGAGTAGGTTTTGGTTATAAAAATATGAATATATAGAGATATATATGTAAATAATCATTATTTGACCTATAAGAACATCTAGTGGTTGCTGTCAAAACTAGAACCCGTTGCATTACCAATACTATAAATAGAAAGACGCCGTATACTCTGAAGAGTTTGTCCAAACGAAAGTGATATGCAAGAACCGCTAGGGAATGAGAATGAGAGCTTCGGTGGTGTGGGCACCCTGCATAACTTCCAGCATGTGTCGCCTGATGGTTCTGAATAAACTGTTTCATAATGCTAAATATTCTGTGCAGACCTGTACCAGCTTGCTGTTCTCTAAGTGTTCTTTCACGTGCCATTACCACCAGTTGCTTCTCTTCGTGGAGCTTCAGTTATTTCTTCACTGGCCTGCTGTTTAGTTTGTATACGGCAAGCCCCAACCGCGCAGGCACTAACCAGCTATTGAGCAAACGACCTGATCAGTGGTGGTACGGACGGCGGCTCTAAACCGGGTACCAGATGGGACACATACCCTTGGTGGTCAAGCCATCCATCGTCCAGCTCTGCAGACATCGGAGCACGTCTCCTACAGAAAAGGGGCCAGCGTGGTGTTGCCCGGGAAGCCGATCCGTGGCCAACCTGCGTTCCCGACCGCGAGGTCCGGAGAACGGTTCAGCTTATCGACGTTGCTCGGCGCCCCGGGATCTCTTTGCCAAGGAAGCGCTTGGAAGGAGAGATGTGGAATGGGGAGGAGACAAGTCCCAGGAGCTCCCGCGCGCTCTGTCTGTTATTTCACGGGGAGATAGCAATAACTGTCATTCTGCCTTCTCCGTTGTCTGCATTTATGCAGCTAAATGGAAGAGATGTAATCTATTTCCAAATGTATTTCGTAGCTACTGCCGTGTCCTTCAGCAGCCAGAGCGGTACGCACGCACACCAGCGTGCTCCAAAAAAAGGTGAGTCCGAAAGTCAGCAGTGCTTCAGAGCAGAAATATGACTGAAAACCTGGCGGTAAAATTACCTTGGGATGTACGCGTCACCGCTTCTGCTACGGTGCTTATGGGACCGCTTCAGCCATTAATTTAAAACAATTAGCTTAGGAGTCGGGATCATTCCGTATCGTGAGGTCTCACTGCAACAGCCTAAAGGAGGAAGGAAAAAACAAGCAAGTCACCAAAAAAATGCGTAGCCTTGGCAGCCTGGGGCTCTAGAGCGTGAGGTCTGTGCTTGTGCCAACGGGAGAAAAGGCGGCTGTTGCCCTTACAACCTACTTCAGAAACTCGGCAAATCTGCCGAGCTTTAGGCCCTTGTCCTCAGTCCGCCGGGGCCGTGCGACTCCTCGCTTTCAGGGAGATTAAAACGCACCCAGCAGCAATCACAAACGATAGCTGTCGTCAAATTCCCTCCTCGTAAAAACTGCCGGAGGCCCAGTCACCCAAACTGCTCCTCCTCGTCGTCTGCGTCTTCGTGGGAGGCGCTTCAGTCGCCTTTGGCTCGATGGAACGTCTTTCAGGGAAGCAGACTTTTTATTCTCGTTATGTATTCTGGAGAGAGTATCACAGGGATATTTTCCCCCAGTGTTTAATACAGAAAAAGGAAACAATATTTTTAAATAGTAAATTGTTTAAAGGAGTCTAACTTGAGGCGAGGAAAAGAGCCAACTATCTCAATGGAATATTGCAGCATTCTGCTGATCTTGTTTCACATAAATCCATTTGGTTTTGTTCGAGCCTTCAGTTATATGTTAAGGTACTTGCTCTAAACATTGCCTTTCATTCCGTTGGCATACTTATTGGTTGGAATATCTCTGAGGAATGCCAGGCTGTTTACTAAGCATGTTTTAAAGGCAGATGGTTGAATAACTGGCTTTCTCTTATTTCTGGAAATGGACTTTACGTCTGATGGAGAGCGGTGGTTTTTTAAATGTCAATTTTGCTTTGCATCTCAGCAGAAGAAGCTCTACTTAGATAAAATTCCTAACCACTCAGGCCCTCAGTACGGGGCAACGTTTCACAAGACAGTTTAAAATTTCGATGGAACAATGCAGCCTGCTTGAAAGCGACCATTCGTCGAAGCTGCGAAATTGGGTACGGCACATAAAAATGAGATTTAGGCTTGGGGCTGCTGCTGAAAAGCAGCTGTTGGTGCTTGTTGAATAACCAAGGGCACCTAATGCAACGCAGACAGTGAACAAAGGCAGAAGGAGCCCCGTGGGACAGTCCGTGGGAGCAGCCGGATCGTACCGTGGTGCAGGCAGCGCATTTTGCTGCCGTTATACAGCGAAAATGAATATTGTGAGGAACTGAAAATGCTTTACCGAGGAAACATATTCAGGCTGTGGAAGAAAGCTGCTTTTGTTGCTTACGCTGTGAAAGAGATATTTTCATTTTGCCACTATTTGTGCTTATGCAACTCATTGTTAATAGAGCATATCTTATGGCAAGTGTATGTCCAGTAGGGGAACTGGCGAGTCCTTGCCTTGGGAGTTTAGGAGGAAGGACTCGTAGCAGGATTATATCACCGACCAATTGTGATTTGCCAAATATAATTGCCTCTCGTCTGTAAAATGGGTGCGGAAGTCGTGATACAAAGGTACCTATTAAAAATCATACCATTGAGAACTTTTTGTGCAACCCTCCTACATAGGTGATACTATTACATATGATCGTAATAAAATAATGAAAATCGCTGCCTAACGTGGGACAGCAAAAACTTGGAGGCAGTGTCATTCACAAGCAAGAACTTTCTTGCTTGCACACTGGGTGAACAATGCCCTCTGCTGATTGTGGGGAGGAAAACTGCTAAAAGCCTGGAAAAATACAGCTGAGGCAAAACTTCCAAATACGGTAAACTAGAATAATTCTATTGCTGTTTATTGACATATCTAAGGCTCTGTCTGTGACTTGTTTGCTTACTGCAGATTATATATACGTTATATATATATGTATTATATATATATGGCCCTGCAAAACGAGGTGGTTTTGCTCTGCGACAGAAGAGGAGTAGAAGATGATGATGACAGAGGAGACTCTAAGGGAAATACTCTAAAAAAGAGGAAGGGGGAGCAAAACCTCTTGCAAATTATGATTCTTTTTAGGTGCCTGACATAATATTGGAGAAAGCAGCAAAAGGCTCGGTAGCACATTCGTACGGTCGGGCCTCCTGGAACCATTCCTTTGTGCCTGGAAGACCTGGACCTGAAACGCGGCCGGAAAAGGCTAGAGGTGTCCCAGTCCGTTTTCTTGGAGACTGATGATCTGACACCCCCAAGCAGACAGCTATCAGGCAGTTTTTGATAGAAACTTGCTTTTCATAAAAATTGAAAAGAACTTGCCAACACAAGTAATGCGAGTGGCCTTTTCCCTCTGATCTCAAGCCTCACCACAGTATTTTGAAGGAGGTGAAAGAAGACCAGAGCTGTAAGGGGGGGGGGGGGGGTGTCTAGACTTCCCAAACAGCTTTTTTATTTTTTTACTTTCTTAAATGTTTTGAGACGGGTTTAAATTTAAGTAAGTTGCATTTATTGTTTCTGGATTATTTCACTAAATCGCATCAAATTGATAAGATTTTTTTTTTGTCACAAGTTTTTAAAAGAGTATAAAGGTTATACAGTTATTCTGTCTAAAGTATTAATAGATACATATATGCTTATTTTAAAAATATAAGACACATAGTCATGTAGATGTAAAAATGAAGACACTTCACACCAAGAACTGCTGTATTGATCACGTCCTAATTGATATTAGAAATTTATCTATTCCTGAAATCTAATGATCTGGTTTTTAATGCTGGTGATGTGGTTCTCTACTGTTCTTTTTTACCTCCAAAATACCTACCTATCAACCACCACCCCCCCAAACCCAAAGAAACTTGCACCCTCCCACATGTTCCCCACTTACCGCCCTCTGAAACAAGACAGATGTGAAAAAAGATGTGTAAATTAAGATTATTTTAGGCCAAACCATTTAGTGATGCGTATGCCGTGACTTTGGTAGCCACAGGCCTATGAGTGCCTCATGCACCGAGATGGATTGAGGGCTGCAGCACCTGAGTTTTCCTTATTCTCCTCTATGAAAACGAATGGACTCTTTTTCACCCAAGAATTCTTACTTTAGGTCATTTGTATTTTTAATAAATGAGATTTTGGTTCCAAATTTATTCTCCTTCATTTACTGTTAATTGACAGGCAATAGTTCATGCTACTAATTCTGGATTAGCTTCACTTCTAGCATATGGTATATATTTAGCATTTGTTAAGGGTGTGAGATAACAGAATACTTGTGAGATAAGAAAGTAGATGTAACGCCATTTGCTATCCTAGCTAGAATCTGAAAGATTCACCTGTAACAACAGAATATTGTTAAAATGTTCATCCAAGCAAAGCATTGTATGCCCTGCCTGAATAAGCCAAAAGGATAATGTGGGTAGGCTTTCTTGGGCATTACAGCGTTTACGGGAAAACAAAGAGCAGGGGGATGTAAGAGAAAAATAATGAAGTTAGATTTAGAAAGAACTAAATCCTTTCAAGACAATTCTTGTTTGCAAGCTGATACGACAAGGCTTATCAGATCTCACCCCGAAGGCGTTATCTGATGTTGATTGTGTGTGAAATAAGGTATTTTATGAGAGTTAGAAAGAAAGTTACTAGTCCTAAAAATCAAAGATTTTCTTTTAATCATTTCAGTATTGTTTAGACCCATCACTGCGTAAATCACAGCAGTAATTTGTGATGCTGATTAACGCGTGTGTCCCTTGATTCCAGACGACTTGGGGCTTTTCTGCTACATAATTCTCCAGCTAATCTTTCCTGCTCTCTTCCCAGCTCCTTCTCTGACAAGGTGGAGGAACTAGAAGCAACACGTATGAACTCAAAAGTGCAGTCCTGCAGCCTGGAATTCACAGGTGGCAGACGTGAGTCCCCGTGTCTCAGGATGCGATATGAGAGCACTTCTCTCGAACCTGCTCTTCGTCAGCAGCTGGTGTAAAGCAGGTGGGTTACGTTTAAGTAGGTCGATACTTCGGTTAGTACAATGTTGTTCTCTCAAGAAATGTCAGTGTTCTGTAGCCACGTATTTTTCTCGTTTTCCACGAGAGATGGATAAGTCTTGAACACCCACGTAATACTACGTCACTCTCTGCATTCCAAAGCACATACCACCAAACTGCAATGCCAGAGCATTCTCAGTTACATTTGACGATTTTAGACTCTACGGTGGAAGATCTCCTCCAGATTTGTGATTTGTTTACAACAGGAAAAGACAAAAAACCCAAGCCAAAACAAAAGGATCAGACATGTAGACATAAAGTCTCTCTGCACCAGGATCCTTCATTCCTATCAGAAACACTTATTCCTTGGCTATTTGTATCTATACAGATATATTTGTTGGCTATTTGTATCTATACAGATATATTTGTATCGGCTCCCCCGTTGCTCTCCTATCGATCCGCTGCCGATTGCCGATGTCACGCCTGTGTAACGCTCGTTTGCCAATGACTCTTACGCATTCCTCTCTCCTGTTACGGATGGTGATTCAGCCAAACCAGTGTTCTGTTCTGGACGGAAAAATACCCTGGGATGGGTCTGAGAGTGCTTAGCAAATTTACTGCAGTTCTGGAGATGTTTTCACCACCCGCTTTGCACGAGCTTCTAGCAGGAATACCAACAGAGTAGTCTTAATACAGTGAGGTACAATCTTAAACCTCAGTACAAGGAGAAAAACACTGCAATATGAGAACAAACGAAGCAATGTTGGATTCTTTTTAGGCTATTATGATGCACTTTTCTATCTGATGTAGGTCTCCTGGGTTTGCTTGCTTTCTTGAGGCTTTTAGAAAATGTTTTTGACTCTGTGCTGCAGCTGTTGCTGTTGGGTTCTTTTTGTTGGTTTGTTTTATTTTGCCCTCCAAGTATTAATTACCTTTCCTTTTTCAACAGGTATAAATGTCCAGAGTGCCAACTAAAAAGGGTGAGGAGTGATAAGGAAAAACACCAGTTAATACATTTTAGTCTTACGTCTCAAAGAAAAACGCTCTAGCAAATCTTTCCTGTACTTGAATCTAAAATTGTATTCTTAGTGTGTTTCAGTTTTAACAGGAAGGCATAAAAGCAAATGGTTCGCTTATGGATATTTGCATCAAACAAGTTTTGTGCTTAGGTTGAATACAGTCCATACATTTTGTAACAAATGTTTTGGAGCATAGATATTTGAATGACCAGACTACATCTCCATCCCCATTTCTTTCCAAACTGTTGTATTCTGTCAGTAGAAAGGATGTGGGAAAGTGAACGGAAGAGGTTTGCGGGGATTGCCTTCGCACGAAACCGGCACAGCCGGTTCTTCAGTCTTTGCTTCTGCTGCTCTTTGCCGCGGCCGGCCGGCGTGGGAGGCTGTGCCGCACGGCACTCGCAGAAGGGGCTGGTTGCTTCTAGCCGTTGTCCAGATCTGGGGACATCCCGCGTAGGGTGACCAACTCATGAAATCAGGTTCATTGCTTCAGTAAGGGGTTAAATGTCGAATTTGAAGTGCAGCACCTTAGTCAAGCCTTACACTTACTGGTTCTAGGCAGTAGGTAAATATTTAAAGCACCAGCTGCGTGGGGTTACCACCAGTGCTCCACATCAAGCGAGGAGGACTCGTGTACTGAACTGCAGGGGAATTTTGTTGAGGTCAAATAGGTTAACTTAGAAATTGGGAAGGACACTGAGGAGAAATGCCGTAAGATTTCTTAGTACTAATAGCTTCAGGTGAGTATTGTATCTACTGAACTGGCAGAATAATGTCTGCCTGTGTAATTCGCTGTTGCCTTGCTGTGATTTTTCTGTTCATCTTTCTTTGGACTTCTTTAATTGCTGAAAAGTTTCAGTCTGACAGAATTAGTCAATGGTAGAGCTCTGTGCAGGCTGCATATTAATACTTAATTGCATTTTCCAATTTTTGAGACACACATTTTAGAGACAGTTTTTACCTTGCCTGGGGAACCAACGCCCAGTTCCTCATTCGGTTTTTAGAAGAAGCTAAATATTGTGCTGATGGAATAATGGAGTTTGCTAACAACATGCAGGTGAATCTCCTATTCTAGGAGACTTAAAATGAAACTATTTTAATAAGACATGAATTGAGACTAAGCACCACCACTTAAAACCTAATTTACCTTACCCCTTGTCCAGTGGATTTCAAAATAAATTATGGTCAAAGGAATTTTGGTTTTATTTCAGTCTTGACTGTTTCTGACACTAGTGTAGGATTACCAGATGTATCAAAAAGCCTTAGTGTATGTATATAATGGTACAAAGAGCTGGAGAATCTGGATTTGGGAAAAAAAAAAAAAGATGCTAAATACATATTAGCATTATGCTGTGCTAGGTTTTATGAAAAGAAACATATCCTCCGTTAATTAGTGTTCTAAACCTAAACATTATACAAGGAGAAAAAGGAGACACTAATAAATTTATGAAGAGACTAAGACTGTTTAAAATGAGTCTATGCTGCAACATGTACCAAGAGTATTACTAATGAACAGTGCATACTGTAGTATACCAATATAATTTGCTCTCAAATATTACGGTAGTGAAGACGTTGTAAGCATCTTGAAAAATTCAACATGAAGCTGAATTTATTGCCCAGGAGTAAATCCTATTTCAAAAGATCTGGCTGATACTGAGGTCTCCATACGTGCAAGATGAAAATTCTTTTCAGACTGCAGACCTGCCCCCTTGTATATTCACATACTCCCTTTGAGATGCGCATTCATTTTGTTGCCTGCTCTCTTTTCCCTTCAGAACATAAAACCATGTTCGTCGTGCTGGAGGCACAGAGAGAGAGAGGAAAGGTTTCTTAACGTACAGGATGATTAAAGTCCTGAAGATCTTCCAAGGTGAAGTTCAATTTTAATACCATGAACAAAACCAGTCCCTCGAACTTGACTGCCTTTTCCCCCGCCTGGCCGGAGGACGGGGGTTGCTGCTAAACCAATTCTTCCAATTACTTCTTTTTGCTAGGACTTTTTGCTAGTGTGTAAATCATCAGAAGACTAAGAGAAGGAAGGAAGGGAGGTGACCACTGGGGAGAAGCCAGAGAAACCTACCTATTGCCAATATTGCCAACCCCTCTGCGAATCACCAATTATTACGCTTCTTTTCTGGATCGGAAAGAGTCCCTCTTCCTAACTATTCGCACAGGATTTTAAAACTGTTATTTGAACCACCATGCTCAGAGAGAAAACAATGCAGCTGAGAAATCCATTCATATCCTGGCACATCCATGGGGTTATCTGGCTCTAAATAGGTAGCACAGGAGCATTACAGCTTGGCACCTCTGAGACCATGTCAGAGAGCCATTTCAACCTCCGCCTTTTCTGTCGCAACCACTTGCATTCATGCCCACCTTTTAACCATTCCACTTTTTCAGACCAAGTTGGTTTAAAACTTTTTTCTATTATTAAAGCACGCTGGAACATGCCCCCGGACCTGCCACTCTTGCATTTGCATCACCTTCCACAGTTTACCCTCTACAAGGCTTGGGACGTTTTTGCAGCGTGTCATTAAAAGCTGTGGAGGAAGATGGTACCTATGGAACAGCCTTTTTGGGTGTATTTTGTAGACCTTATTTGGTTCTCACTGGCCCTGTTGTAAACCAATAGAATGTTATATTAAACTACTTCCTCGCCAACGGACTTCAATTTGTTCGTCTGAAAACATATATATTTTGTTCTATGCTTATATCGTTGTGCTTTCTTTCCATGCTATAATGAATCAATGGAGGTTTTCCAGGATCAGCGGTTTCAGGAGAGTTATAATGAGCAAGCCGAGAGAGAACAAATTTGTGCATTGCTCTGGCTAAGTCGTAGGCATCGAAGACCTAGTGTGACAAAAAGAAAGGACGTTTCTTAAACTGAAAATATATAATAAATGTGATTTATTAGAGATGGGGAGAAAGGAACAGTTCATCTTCTATAGGAGCACTGAGTATTTTTAAATTACTGCATTTATCATTTGGTGCATTGTTTTGGTGTTTGGAGCCAAATGATTGCTTGAATTAATAATGCCTTGCAGAGGTTTGGTCCAAATTTTAGGGCATAGGTATTTCTCATGCAGCTGCACAGGCGGAGATCTCCACGGGAGTTTAGCTGTGCTGAGGACTGAGTAAAATCCTGAACAAAACCCTTTTTAAGTATCAGTATATGCCATATACACTTAAATCAATTCACAGCAATAATGATTCAAAGCAAAGCGCCCAATAAAAGCATAAGGCAGTCTGAAAAGATGAAACATTTATTGCACATGTCTGTAAACGCAGAGGCTGTAGTGTCGTGGAGCAGGAGTACAGAGGAGATATACCTTTATTTCTGAGGAACATCACAGAAGACCTGGCCATCCAGATAAACTTTTCACAGATTGCATAGACTCCACGGGGCATATGAACTGCTGATAGCCATCATTTACTCTACTAGGCTTATTATTTGCTGCATTTTCAGGAGTGCTGTATATCTAAAACTTTATTTTCCATCCCTACCCTTACAGAAATAATTTCACCATTATTGTGCTGTTCCTAAAAATGTGTATATGTGAACAAATTTGCTGACATGACAAATTGTAAACAAGTCTAGTATGCACTGGCAGGTACGTTGGTGCATGTTATTTCATTTTGTGGGGTTACATTTGCAAGCACCTGCCACACCTGTTCATGACAATGTCGCATTTTGAAAAATAATGCAGTCAGTGAGGAGCCCTAAATTTTTAAGAGCACTTTGATGAAATCTTTCGTTGCTAACTGCAGTTTACCTGCAATATAAATTCTGATATTGTGATTATAGCATTTTCTGTGTAATTCAGGACTGTCTAACACTTGCAATGATCAGAATGACTGTTTTTTCTTTTTTTTGCTTATTTATTGGCATTTCTACAATTCCTAAAAGTTTAGCAGCTGAGGACTCTTCTCATAATTATCAATGGCAAAAGTAGAAGCGATACCGATAGCCAAAACTTGCATCTGTTGCTCAAAAAGAGGCCTAATTGTTCTAGAAATTTTCGAATTCTTTTAGAATTTGTAAGTAGACGGGATCTTAAAGGTCTTCCTCACCTTATTTTAAATGATAGGAAGTTTTCTTTCTGCCATACTAACGCACGAGACTTCGGTGCATAGCTTTTCCATCCATTTGCGATTCTGCAGGATAAAAGTTCTTCAGTTTTATTTCTGTGTGAAGTAGATCTCTCCAAAATAAAGTAAACAAGTAAACTAAAAAGTTAAAAAAACCCCTCCAAACACAATATCGGATTAAATGTTCTATTTTTGGTTGCTTTTAAAATAATTTCTACTTTGAATATACAAAATTCTAAAAGAAAAATTATTCGGGTAAACCCCAAAATATTTAGCATTGTGAAAAGCTGAACTCTTAAAAGTGATTATTATAAGAATGGATGGAATTTCCTTTCAAACTGGAGAACAGCTAGCATTAGAAATTTTACCTAAGTGTTATGCTTGTTGTCTTAATTTGAGTAATGGCTGGATGCTTTCTTGATGCTACATGGTTTGTTCATGCCCTCTAAATTGGATAATGAAAATTAGTTCTTGTGTACTAAGTGTGTATTATTTCTATCAAACTAAGTATTTTTAGAACAACTGATTCTATATGGTAAATCACCATGGTGGCGGAAACAAGGATAGAGCAAATGTCTAATTTCTGCTTTAATTAACTAGACATGCTTTAGTGTTGAAAAGATCATTTTTGTGCAGATAAAAGGTAGGGCCTATATCACTGAAAGAGGTGAATGATAGATTTGGGAAAAAATATTTAATGTAGCTATTGGTTTACTCTAAGGAGCCAGATAAGAAAAAACCAAGACCAACCAACCAAAAAAAAAACCCCCAAAGCGAGAAGAAAGATCAGATTGATCTTCTGTGGGACCAGCTAACTGACCGACAATTGATCGCGGTGGAAGTAGGCCCCTGTACCTCTCTCAGGAGGTGCGTAGCCCAGTGTTATTGTTGTTTCCATTCATACGGAAACTTAAGATCCCCGTAATTGATTAACAGGGAACAAGAATTAAATCACTTTTACCTTTATTTGAATGTTGCATTGCATAATGGTTTTGGTTTTTTTTTTTACTTTTTATTAGCTGTAGGTCATTTCTAGGACAGTGAATCTGTTTCTTCCATGAACCAAACTGGGATATTTTAGCTCTTGGCTTTCTTTGCTACCATTCAACTAGTGATTTCTAATGATTTATTTTTTTAAGGTATCTAGTCTTCTAGACATTGGTTGCACAAGCACTCACTGAATGCTAGTTCTGTGACAGTATAAATGCTGTTATTGATAACGCCTTTTGATCTGAGGTTAAATATTGTTTTATTTATACCACTAAATTATTCATATCTATTGACATAAAATGGTTTCAGAATACAAGAATGTAGAGAATAATAACTATTAAACATCCACAAACAAACCCTTCTGGGTTTAGCACATTAGAAATAGACACAATACTGCTAAGAAGCAGTAGGCACAGGTCCTATAGCGATAAAGTTAAAATCCTGTAATTTTTTTGTAGGAGGGAGATTTGCTTTCACAGATTTGAAGCTTGCAGATTTACGTGCATATCCGTTTTATTAATTCATATGTACTCGTTCCTTTGGTGGGAGTTGGCACAGTTACGTTTCAGGCACTCAAGGGGAGCTTTGCATGCTGATCATGAGGGATGGACTGTATGTCCAAATTCCCTTTGGGAAAAACTATCCAGCAATAATTCGTTGGACCAAGAGCAGTGCACACATTGCTGGGGTCATGTCCAGGTTCTTTCCTGAAAAACTACATATAGACTATGTTATAATAGATAGCCCTTGTCTAGAGGAATACAGCTGGACTCCGTTTTGTCTTGCTTTTGTTATTACTCCTAATGAATTCTTTGATACCTAGTTTTACATTTTACATTATCTGTCCTTATGGATTATTCCGATTTCTGAAAACTTGAAAGGACTTACAACTTCCCAGCTTTGTAAAAGTCTGTGATAACCATATTCCTTTGTATATATTTAAATATTGCCAGCTTTCCCTTGCAAAAACACTACTCCTGTGATAGCTTCTCACACAAGCGTTGTTTTTCTGGATGCATTCCAATTTCTCTGGACATGAGCTCCCACTTTCTTTTACGCTTGCAAGAAAAAGTATTGCTCAATCCAAGTCCAGTTTCAAGGTCAGCATTGCATTCAGGAAGACTAGAAGTAGTATTACTCATGAAGTAAAGAAATCCATCTGAGATCATATGGGTTCTCCATCTGTTAAACTGAGAAGTTAGCTTTCTCAGAGTTCTTCGTTTAGCTTGAAGCAGAAAGATTCGTATGCACTAGAAAGAATTGTTACTTGTCACCCATTCTTTCTCCTTCTGTCTTGTTACCCCTCATTGTACAAAGCACACGCTCAGACTTGGCACACTCTTTGAACCATCACTGACTACTACAAATTGAGGAGGCCACAATCCATCCATGCCCTGTACTTGTGGTGCCACTTCTCATCTGGAAACTAGATCTACTTTAATGGCTATTTCTTTGTGTTTTGTTGATTCCAACTCTCCTCTGGGAAACCATCCTATTAACAAAGTTCTGGACACTTGATAACGGTGTTTACATAGACCGGGGAGACGTTATCTAAACTTTGCTTTCATTTAACACTGCACGGCTCAGAGGTTTGGTGTTTTCTTCCACGAGGCTTCACAGGTGTATGTATTCTCTTTTAACTCTTAGGACAGATATAATCCACAGTTAAGAAAATATTACTTTTGATCAAAACTCAAAGAAAACAAACATCAGACAGTGCTCCTTGGTATCTAACATTCAGAATATTTCAAGTCTGTATTAGTAGTATTGTAGTTTTCAGCATGGTCATCTTTATTGTCTTCCCTCTGCTGTAGAAATGGTAGCAATTGGGATTCATGGCGTAGTGTTGTGAATTATGATTTCTGTGGTTCAGTTCCTATGCTGGAGTAGGAATGCATTTCTGACTATCATCCCTATGTATTGTGCTTTGGTTCACATCATAGAGCTTTCTTGGCGTATTCAGATGGAACCTAGCTAAAGGACGCATAGTAGCAGACAATACTAGGTATTCAAGAAAAACATTGCAAATGCTTAAAACATAGCTGTTGGGTCTTTGGCATCAACTATTTTGTTCTACAGATCTGATCCTGCTATACCACCCTACTTGCTAAGATAGAAACCTACACTTAAAATAAGAGCAGATTTTCAAGTTACTGTTTAAGAGACTCGTATATATTTGTACAGCTAGACAATCTTCTTGTGTGTGTTTGATTTACTTGGAGTCTCCCTGAGTGATGCTCTTTTTTGACGCAAGGCAGTTCAAATGTTTTGTTATTTTTCATTATAAGCATTCTCAATCATTTCTAGTGATACTGAATCACTGATATTTCATCCCCAGCTTTTGTCACCTTCACAGGAAGAATGGGATTTTTAGATCTGAGCAGCTTTCAGAAATGCCTGGAGGTGACATTAGATAGGTATTTGGGCCTTCTGAAGTTTTATAAGTTATTGACTTCTGTGTTTATTTGCAGGTTGCCATTTGGCCTCTTGAATCACTTTGTAGCTCCATGAATGTGACACCTGTGCTTCAGCGCTGCAACAGAAGAACCGTATGTACTCTAAGATTAAAGGACCTCTCCCCCCACCAAAAAAAACCCCACACAACCCCAAACTATTAGTTGGAATCCTATAAGCAAGATCAATAATAGCACTTACCAAAGAAAATGGGTGCTGTAGCATTCAGTTTTTATTTTGCTGACCATATACCATTCTATTACCAATGTAGGACAACGACCTGGAGGTCTATCGCTATCACTCTTCGATGTACACTTCAATATAACGAACAGAAGTCTTTTCACAATTGCTGACTATGAACTCAACAGTGTTTAATGTCATTATTACATACACTGCTGCTCATAGATATTAAGTGTAATATTCCTTTTCAGTGGGTCGGGGAATTGCATTAATCTCCCTCATAATTGCAGAACCTTCACGTGTATGTATCTGCTGGTGAGAATTTGACATACCTTCCCTTTTTTTGCCTAAGCCACAAGGTTGGGAATTTATTACAATTTTTATCTGGAGCAGCAGGTCTCTAGCTTTAACTCTGGAGGGTTCATATTCAGACACAGGCGGGAATAGCAGCTGTTACATTAAGAAAAGTGTTCATCCAGTATAGCAGCTGGTATGGATTTTTGATACTTGGGATGAGCTTCCTCTGATCAGCAGACACAAAAGCTCCACATTTCCCACTGGAAGCAGAGTTGGCTGGAGCAAATCTACAGTTGTAACCTACTATTCTCATTTTTTGAAACAATCTTACCAAAATACAGCAATGATTTTTTGCCATGCTTCCGAGAACATTTCCTTGCATTCCTACCCTAATGAGGTGACCTTTATATCAGGCAGCTCTTTCTTTGCTTGATATAGTATACCTGACCTTCTAGGAACTGCCAGCAAGTATATGGCTATTATGAAATGAAGTAAGTTAGACGTAAGCGGTAGCTCCTGTTATCTCCTAGAGAACAGACTGAAATAAAAGAATAAACCAGCACCTCAAAAAGGCTATAGAAGAGGGTACCACTTCATAACCAAAAAGATTTAATTGCTGCATTTCACTATGAAACACCGTCAGCCGCAGCAATTCCGCTTAGTGGGAAACTGAGGAATGGACTATCTACCACGACAGAACTTGATGTGAGGAACTAGCTGTTTGCAAAAGTATTAAGTGATAAATCTAAAAAGCAGAAAAGGAAAATAAGGAGAGGATCCACAACGGCTTCACAATCGTCAAAGTTGTGTTCGGAATGGCAAAGAGCAAGGTTATCCCCTGCTACTGTCCAACCCTCTCATACGACTCTTAATTCCAAGAGCACAAAGTGTCACGTAGTCTTGCGGTGTCCACACCTAAGAATTTAATTTAATATCGTTCATTTGTTGCCGGAGGAAAACACGCAAACCAAAAAAACCCCAAACCCCCTCTTTAGGACGGTTTGAAGAGGCCCCTATAAAAATCCTTCTGCCTTGTAGACGCATTCAGAACTGCTTGTTCCATACGGAGTAATAAGCACTTTGGGCAAGAAGCAAATGTGGAACATCATTTTAGCCCAGCCTTAGCTGATTTGCACAGTAGCCATAGTAAGAAAATATTATAGTTCCAGCAATCTGGAATAGTTCCCAATCTGGAATGATATCCCCCATTTGGGGAATTTTGTCTGCTGTCAGCTGTGGTTGTAACAAAAGCTGGGGTATAACAACCAGAAACTTACTCCCTGTGTTTGAATTATAGCTCTGTCTCATGAATTTGACCCACAATCTGTATTTTGACTGAAACAGTTCTAAGTTAACCCTGAATGTTTGGTCCCATCTCCAGCCCCCGGACAGCAGAGACCAGCCCCCACCTCCCCCCAAGCCCCTTCAGGCGGCTGCAGAGAGCGACCAGGTCCCCCCTCGGCCTCCTCTTCTCCAGACTGAACAGCCCC
>JANZLQ010000032.1:25013631-25075668 GCA_026212715.1 Elanus axillaris
TGGGCAGCACTTGCACATTCCAGTCCTTTTGTTATTACTGCTGTCGTTTTATTAGTGTCCTCATTATCATCATTAGTGTCTTCTTTTCTGTTCTATTAAACCGTTCTTATCTGAACCCACCAGTTTTACTTCTTTTCCCGATTCTCTCCCCCATCCCACTGGGTGTGGGGCAGTGAGTAAGCAGCTGCCTGGTGCTGAGCTGCTGGCTGGGGTTAAAGCACGACAATAAAAGCAATAAAATTCTGTCATTATAGAAGTGCAGTCAACTCCTCCTCCCCCAGCTTTCATTTCAGAAAATATACAAACATAAAATACGAACATATTAAAATCCTGCACTGCAGTTTTAGAGGATGCTCACCCTTCTCTGAATGGTGCTAAAATGTTCATTATTATTATAGTTTCTAGGCCCCATTTTTTAAATGTGTATTTTCTCACAAATCCCTCATGAATAAAGTAGGTACCGTTACTTCCATTTTACAGATAGGCTTAGAGAGAAATGTACTTGCCCATGCCTTTGAAGGGAAAAGGAGCCGAGGTCAATCCTCTTGAGCCCCAGGAACTAATTATTAGTCCATCTTCTGTATAACGCTTGCAAAAGAAATTCTACATTGACATACCTAGGGAATGAGCTCCTGTGTTTATTAACGATAGAGGTATAGCGTCACTGAAAGAAAATTTATATTCACCCTTATTGATAAGGACACGTTAGTGAGGAAAGACAGAACAGCCTTTGTGTCTATTCAACTTTTTGCATCTCTACTGAGACTACCAAAAAAGCGCTAGCTAATACTAGTGGATTTTATGATAGTTCCTTTGACAACTATGAAGTTGAAAAGTATGGCCAGTTTAGTTCATACAGGTTGCTTATTTCCTATAAAAGACCTCAAAATGGCTTTCCATTTCACTCAGGAGTTTTGGACAATCATAAAGTCCAAAAACTTGAGTACATTTTGAAAGAGACACTGACTTACTAGTCTCGAAGTACAGATTTATCATCGGCAGACCGGAATTAGCATTTGAAATCGAAGTTCTTTCAATATCTGATTGCTTTAGAGATGTTCTGTTTGGGGAAGGGCAAACTGGAAAGAGGGACTCCAGTCCACCTCCCACTTCAATTTTACAATTAGAAAGTTACAACTAGAACGCCTGTCTTTTTGATCCCTAGGTAGGTACCGAGCCTTTAAAGCAAGGTGAGATTTTTCACACTTCTGCAGCTGAACAGTTGTTGATCTGCCAGAGGAAGTGACTCCTGTGATTTAGACCTATGCTTATTTAACCAGATAGTAAATAACTTTATAGGATCATTCTTAAATGAAAAAAAAAAAAGCTTTTAATGAATTAAAGTATTATAATAAAGCTTGGTATTAATTAGAACAAGCCACTTCATCTTTCCAGAAATGTCATCCGCAAAAGTATGTCTCTCCGTGAATTCTAATGAGAACAACTATCCACGAAAGCTCTGGGGGTAGCTAAGTCACCAGAACTGTAGATCGCACCTATATCTGTCCTGTTTCGAAGTCTAGAAACACTTCACCTGAAGATCCGGTAGCCCTTATGCAAGTCGCCCCTGGGACCCATAAAGAAAATCCTTTTAGAAGAATGGTTAATTTGGTTGTTAAATATTAAATGTCTACCCGTAAGATGGGGTTCTAAGTGCCACAGGGCTTTGAGACAATTAAAGTTAGTGCTTTCTGAACGCCTGTGTTTCTTACTGGGGTTTTGGACAGCCTTTCATCTGCTCGGGCCGTGCCTTGATGGATGGCCTTGGGGTGTGACAAAGTCAGTTAGTGTTAAGGTGCAATGCAAATCCACCAATTATTTGTGAAAAACACTCAGTGAGTTCTTGCAGTAGCCGGCATATCGTTTGACGTTTTGAGACTGTGAAGTAAACTCTAACACAGTTAATCACAAGTACGTAATACATCTCTTTTTTCCTTATGAGACCACATTAAATCTCACTTTCTACCCCACATATTTAGGAATCTTTTGGACTACCTAGGGCAGATAACACTAAAATAATTAACAGTATATAGAACCGCTCCTGCTGAGTGAAATCACATTTCATGCTTCAGACATAAAGCATTAAGAAAATCAAAGCGGAAATGCCTGTCGCGACACAGCAGAGAGATTCTCTACGAAGTGACCATGTTTCAGTGACTCTTCCATAGGATTCTGGCGTGGAGAGCAGACTTTCTCTCCTGGCTTGCTTCTGGCCAAAGTGAGCCCAGCAACACAAAACGTGTGGGCTGTGCAGCTCTTTTGTAGATACCCTACGAGTGAGAGAATTGTGCTTTGCCCTTCTACCTCTCCCTACTATCTGCCGTCATAAAGGTAAAAGAAAAAAACTTGGGGATCATAAACACCAGCATTCCCCCCCCAGAGAGAGATTCTTTGAAGAAAAGTGAGAAGCAGTAATGGTCGTAAAAAGGGAAAAAAAAAAAAAAATCAGTGTAAACTAGCATTAAACCTGTATGTGACTTATGCACGGAAGATAATAATTCTCTTGCCTACTTTTGTGGACAAAAGCACCTATAGAGTTGCAAGTTTCTCTCTTAAGCAGCTTTACTAATACAAGTTCAGAATTACTATGGCAAAATTAAGGTATTTCATAAGCAAACTATAAAAGCGGTGAGAGGTATGAAGAAATGTAATTGAAGGTGAAATTATAGACAGGCTGGCAGTAGAGGATGGTGAGCTGGTAGCTGCACGCACGTTCGAGGGTGCAGACTTGAATGAGGATATTTTTAATGTAAGAAATGAGGAAATAGGTAGGAAAAGTGGAATGAAATTCGAAAGAAAATTTTCTGTTAGCTGGAGAATCAGTTTAGAATGTTTTGGGAAATGGCGAATTTGGCATTTGGTACGTTTTAGCTAGCTTGCTAAATACAGAACGTAGAAGAGCAGAAGATCTGGCACTGAAAGGAAGTGGTTTGCATAAGCTAGATTGCCGCCTTCATCTGTGGAGTATTTAGTTCTATTTCTCTCTTGAACTGGCTAGTTTGGACAGGCTGTGATTATTTCTATTTTTGCTCATCTGATTTTAACTTTGACCATCTCTAAGCTGTGTCAGCGGAAGCAACACCGACAAAGAAATACTCTTTCTTTGGCGCTGCATTTTTAGATCCTGAAGGATCAAACGAGAACTGAGCTTTTCTACAGCTTTTCCATCTAGCAGCTGGCCCTGCTTCTGTCTGACGACTGTTAGACTCTGAGTACTGCCCAGAGACATGTATTTTACTAGGAGTAAATATCTGTGTAACAATTCTCTGCAGTCGCTACAGTCTTGTCAGCTCTCACACACTAAGCAAAGTCAAAATAAAGAATTAAAATTGCAGTGTCAAGGTTTTTCCTCAAAGTTTCCTATGAAAAATAGTACCGATGCAGAACGCACATTTTTACTTTATGACAATTTATGACAATTATGATAATTTATGACAAATTATGACAATTTTGTCTCGGCTTGTGCTGCGTGGAGCGGGTGTTCCTTGGGTGCAACTTTCAGGTCCCGTATGCACGGAACTTTGTGTACCGAGAACCCCGCGGGAATATTTGGAGCGATGCCACTTGTGAGGGGAGGTGGAACGTTTTATAGGTGGAAGTTTCTTAAATAAGCGCTGTATGCACGCTTGATACCGTCTGGCCACAGAAAAGGAAACTTGGTTGTCCACTAGAGGGGTCTCGGAGGGCTTTTCACAAAGTATAGAGATGCTGCTTCTAGCATACTGCCTAACCGCCCTAAATTCAGGGGAACTTTATTTTTATAAAATCTCTTCTCTTTGTAGTTCTAGTTGCATACAAAACTCTGATAATCATGTGTGATATAGCTGGTTGTTCTCCTATTATGTTCCACTCATTGTTTATGTTTAGGAAGATATTTTTTTTAAATTTTAAATCCGTGTCTTCACAAGCACCGAATAGTCACTTCTCTCCGAAGAAGTGTGCCTGAAATGTTCTTTGCTGTTCTAGAACGTCCTCGGGTTCTGGCAGCCCCATAGGTGAACAGACAGAAGATCGGGCAGGTTGTTTCCTGCAGCTTTTCTGCACTTCATCAGCAATTCATCCAAACCAATCTGCTTTTGCAACGTGCTTCCATTTGGCAGACGAGAGTTTTGTGACAAAAGCTGAGTTTCATCAGGAAAATCCTGTTTAGTGCTGTTGACTATATATATGGTGGGAGAGAGACAAAATAGGGACGGTTCAGTCTACTGAGCTCACAGTGTGACTGATTGACTTTCCTTCTTGTCTCTGTCCTCTTTCTCATAATTGCTATTATCAACACCAAGATGGGGGCTACAAAACCTGCAGAATGCATTGCAACTTCTTGTATTTGCAACTGTTGAACGTGTATTTTCAAAATTAGTGCCGACCGCCTATGTACTTAACATCTCGCTCCTGGAACCCCGTCCCCTGAGTTAACGTTGCTGGAGCGAGCCTTGCAAAAAACATTTGCAGATCAAACTCCAGCCGAACCCTGGGGACACTTACGCTGGTTGATAGCATCTAAATTACACATGAAAACTACTACATCTGTAAAGGGAAATAAGGCTCTGGTCAGGGCAGTATTTAGGTATGATGTTAACTTAGGAATCAAAATGAACTTAGGTATGGGACTGCAGAAGGATTAATGTATACAAATCTTTTCTTGAATTAAAGACGGAACACTGAATAAAGTACAGTCAGCAAAGAATACCTTGAAGTTGGGAATATAATCCATAGGACAGTTGTGACCAAATATGTAGCTTCCCAGTTAGAGTAACTGAATAGAATAAACATCATAATTTCTTTAACACTGAATATTGTTTGGAATACAACTTGCAATAAAATCATTGGTATTCCCAACAGTGACAAGGCCTCAGAATTAACCGTTCTGATGACTTTTTTTGGTTTTCTGTGCCATCGCTGTTGTTTTCTTTAATCAGGATGAGGTTTTGTGAGACAATACCAGTCATCAAAATGAAAACTTTTCCAGAAAACATATCAGAAACTTTCTAAGCTGGGGACTCCCTTGCCCCCTTCTTCTTTTCTGTTTTGGTTTGGTTTTGGTTTTTCCCCCCCTCTTAAGGAGAGATCTCCTCTGGACTAGCCAGTAGCTGTATGGTCTCGAGGGACACCAGAAACTGAAGTTAAACTCATCGCTTTGCCCTGGAAACATCACCACTCTCTGCAAATGATCTAGTCACCTTGAGGCACAGCAATGTTATGCTGTTTCTCAAGTATACAGTAAAATGTAGCTAACGTGCTGGTATTATCAGCTTTAAAGCTTTCGCTCCAAAGACAATCTATGAGAAAATACTACCTTTTTTAGGATAGACGCTTGTCCAGCTGGTGTAGAGACACTTGCTATAGCCTGAGGGCAGCTTTGCACAATCACAGCTCGGACTAACTTTCAGCCAGCAGTGCAGAAGAAGCAATAAATGCAGATTCCTTAGTGTTATTGTATTTAAATAAACCAAGAAAAGTAGTATGTAGAGGAATAGCCCTGCGAAACTTGTTAAATTGCTCTAAGTCAAGAGGTCTAGCACACGTTTTCCTTCAGTCTAAAGCCTACTTTCTGGTAGTTGTACTAAGAAACAATAAAAAGAGCTTTTTCTCCTGGCCTCTGTTGCTGATTTGTTGGTGTTTCCAATAAAGAACTTAATTTGTAAGGTCATTTTTTTCCTTAGCCTTGAATTACCAGTGGGTGAAACATGAATAACAAGAAAGACAACGGGAAAGGGGGAGAGAAAGACAAGTATAGCTTTACTAAGGCTTCTTTTCTTTCTTTGCTTAGATCTGGAACATAAATTTACTTCTAGCTCTGGGCTGAATCATAAAGAGTGGAGAAATAGAACAGGTTTTTAACCAAGCAGTTCTCACACTTTCTGCTGAACTTTATGGTATGGGCTGCCATCTTTAGTTTCTACATTATGGTAAAAGCCAGCAAAGGTTGTGGTGGTCCAAAATAAAGGTTATTTTCCTTTTCCCACTTTGGTTTTAATCCTGGGAGTTCACTTGCATTCCTTTCCCTCTTCTAATTTTGCAACTAAAATCTCAAAGCAAAGTAAGGTATAGGACTTGCTTATACTAATGAAAGATATAATGCAAAGGGGTAGGTTAGTTACCTAATATGCCTACATAAGGTACATTAGACGATAGAGAAGAGTTCAGATATACATAATAAACACAATGTTTAGCCATTAAATTAACAAACTCTACTGTTATTCTTGAGTTCCTCCTTTGAAACTTACGTAAACTTTGTCTATGTTGCTCCGTAAGAAGAGCTTAAATGCTTAAAATATCTAGAAAAAAAGATATTATGGTGAATTACAGACCTCTTACATTTATGCTAAAACTGTGGTTCTCTGCCTGATCTCTGCCTGAATCCAAAGGGGAAAAAGTAATTTATTTTATATCCATGAATGGGAAAGTTCATTAAACGTCAGGCTTCTTGGGAAGCAGTTTAGTATTGATTGTTGTTAAGACCAGAGGGCTAAGAACTGGAAGGCTTGGCTTCTCTATTAAATTCTCACACCTATTTGCTCTGTGACCCTGGACAAATGAATTACCTTACGTTCAATGCCTCGAATCTAGTCACCTTTTTTCAGTCGGTCACTTAAATCAAAAGAAAAAACAAATTTCTGGATCTTTTGAGTATAAGTACATCTGGCTAACGTGGATGGAAATTGCTACTGCTGCCTTGTCTCTGTGAAAATAAATTTTATTTATCAAGAGCCTAAATATGGCTACAGATATTAGTATAAGGCCTCAGTCTTCAAACCACGGAAGTGTGCCATTGCTAGTTAACTGCTTTTTATTTGAGATGGAATATTCTGCATTTTTTTAAACACTGGCATTACTCAGTTTCCTAAGACAGAACGTTGATAAAGGTTTTCTGACCTTTTCAGAAGTGGCTGCAGCTGGCTTAACTAAATTCTGATGAACTTCACTAAATTCTCGCTGCAATCTTTCTAAAATTTGACAACCATTGTAGCTGTGGCAAGAGCTTTCCTGCGCAGGGTTTGTGTTGGTTTGAGGATTTTTTTGTTTGTTTGGGGTTTTTTTTGGTTGGTGGGTTGTTGGTTTTTTTTTTGGCTCCTGGGCACTGTAAAACAACTGACCCATTCCCCTAGTGAAATAATTGTTATTTAATGATGAGTAACTGGGGGATTCCTTTACATGAGAGGTGAGGTATACCTGCATATTATTAGTACAGCAATATAGCTATTATGAGCCCTGGTTTGCAGCATTTTGTAAGGTTCTGCAGTATATAGATAATAAAGGCTTTTGAGAAAGATTTTTTGCTCTCCTTTGTTTACCCTTTTCATGATTTCATCTAATTTTGTCGTAGGTGGTGTCTCTCCAAACGAAAGAGGGCCTTCACCGTGTTTTGTTTTAAATCTCCTCTAACAGTAAGTGTGTAAAAGCTACTGGTACTGCAACACAGCAGATTTGTTATATTGAAGTACTTTATTTTAAAAAGTCAGAAAAAGGAATTAGAATCAGATCTTACACATCAGATCTTACACAGTGATGGAAAGCTGAATATTTGTCTCACAATGGCAGCCAGCATCTTCTCTATTTCTATTACACAGGAAATATAAGGAACATCAGTTACACAGAAAATTTTGTCCCATTTCTTAAGAAACATATCAGCTAAAACACTCCTGATAAAACCTGAAATAGATAAACCATGCAACGCCCTTTCGGGCATACCGTTTTGATTGCTGTATAGGATTTGCTTATTATCCACTACTGACCAACACAGTTCTTCATATATAAGTGTATAGAGAGAGATTTTGCAATATATAGCAAGAAATTATCTTCTGTTTTTAAACAGCTGATAGATGAATCATAAAAACATCCACATATAATTTCTTTCATCCTTAGTCACAGTCTTCTGGAAATCAGTCTGGTATTTATGAGATAAGGATTTCAGGGAGTGGGGAGTGTTGGAAAAGCAAAGCTCTGTATCCCTTTTTTTTTGGTATGGTTTTAAGTAAGGATGCATGAAAACAGGTCCCTCTGCAATTTACTAGTCAATACCAATAAATTAAGAAACATTTAAAACAACAGATTACCTAGTCTAACTGAAGTTATTGCAACCTTTTCCATTTTAACGGAGCTGAGATTTCATCTGAAATGTTCAGCTTTCAAGTCTTAATATATTCTCATGTTAACTTAGTCTTCAAAAGAAGACTTTGTCAGTGGTTCTTTTATTGCACCTGCCAGTCCCCAAGATGAATGCAAGCAAATATCCTCTATCCTCTGTACACCTGTAGCAAGTACTATTAAACCATCAATATAAAAGCTCTCCTAGTATTCGTAATTCATGTAACCCTGTGCATTGTGGAGTATATTTGGGAATGATATCATGATATCATGGGCATGATATCCACAAGCACTAGTTAGCACCCAAGTCAGCTCCCAAGACATAAACTGTCTCTAAGTTCTGCAGAAATTCCAGTGTTCATGCAAATTTTACAGCTGAGGAGTTTCTGATACGAATTTGGAGTCATGCAGTTGAGCTTCAACATAATTGGTGTTCAGTGGTGGTAAACTCAGGTTATTCTTGTGTTCAGTCTTCAGTAAAGCCCAGTTTGGCTTTCAATAGTAATATGGAATTGGAGGTTTCGTTAGCTTTTGTCCATTGCTAGAGCTTCAGGTAACCACTATTTTCAATGCGAAAAATGCTAACTGTTACTCCAGGCTACGTTTTATTAATCTGCTCTTCGGCGGATTTAAAACACGCATTTTGTTTGTTTCAGAACTCTTAGTTGTCTCTCTTTTTTTAATTCTCCACATTATATATTCAGTGCCATATTTTATGTAATGTTCAGTAACGTTCATAAGGTGGCTGTTAAACCATCTTACATGCGCCCTTCCATAAAGTTTCTCTGCATTTTGCTGCACGTCTCACTTTAAGTTGCATAGCTGTTTTTATTCATTTCAACACTGAGGCATTGTTTCATACAGCGACTACAGCTCAATCATTATGAGTTAATTTCCCATCTTCTTTCACTGAATTAGTATAATTCATGTATGTATCCGTCATAGCATTTAAATTTATTTCCTTTAATCTCGGACGTCCCACGGTCTGGAATACCCCGCTGGCCAGTTGGGGTCACTGCCCGGGCTGTGTCCTGTGCCAGCTCCTTGTGCCCCTCCAGCCTTCCCGCTGGCTGGGCATCAGAAGCCGAAACATCCTGGACTTTAGGCTGAACATGACTTGGCAGCAACTGAAAACATCCGTGTGTTATCAACGTTCTTCCCCTACTGAACCCAAAACACAGCACCGTACCAGCTACTGGGAAGACACTGAACTCTGTCCCAGCCGGAACCAGGACAAGTGATTAGTTCTTGCTTGGAGTGTGAGTACTTGAATATTAGTTTTATGACTGCAATGGGAGTTTGGGGGTTCTGCTGAAATGAAGCTTCCAGTTATAATATTTTGTGAAATTTTATAATTTTTACAATTTTAAACTTTATTAGTTAAATTTAATAGTTTTGCACTACTGAGTTCAACAGCACAGCATCATTACTTCAAATTAAGATAATTCTCACTAATGAAGCATGAAATATCCACCAGCCAGATTGCAGCTAACAGCTCAGCTTTCTGTATTTTGTTCCAAATATGTCAGTCTGCTTGCTGTTTTTTTTACATTAATTCTATTTTATCAAAATGCAGCTAATTCTCTAGCTAAGACAAATTCATTCTGAGTTGAAGGTAGTATCAAAATTCCAAGTTCAGATTGCAAAATAATGGATCTTCAAACATTTATATTGCACGTGCCACTCAGAAACAAAACCTATTCCTTTGCATTCCCCACATTTGTGAAAAGATGTTTTAAACACTGCAGAAAAACTGCTAACTTTTGTGGTTTGATTTTCATGTTACCTATTTGATACTAATTGACTCTAGCAATTCTGTTTAAGGCATTGTATTGCACATACACAGGTAAGAAAACATATGACAAAGAGTCAAACGACTGTGCACCAAAGCAATTATGCCAGTCCTTAATTTATGGCACGGGATCATTTTGTGCAAAATTTCAAGTACTGCAAGTAGATTGTGTGCTTCAGTTTTTTAAAGAAAGGTGGGGGGGGCAAAGTATATTTCAAAATAGTGAATATTGACAGAAAAGAAGTCCTCTTAGGTACATTGGACGAAGAACAGGGCTACTGGGTATAGGTGGAGAAGCCAGCTCACAGCCCCTGCCCCAGATGCAGCTCAGGTGGCCATTGATTGACATGGGAGAAAGTAGGACAAAACCTAGAAACATCTTGTCTTGTACCCAGGCTTCCACAACTTAATATGTCACTTTTTGTATACATACAGTCAAAACAATTTAGAATTTTTAATAAAAGTTGTGGCAAAAAAAAAAAAAAAGAAAAATAACAGCACTGCGTAATGAAGTAGCCCATACCACATGCAAAGGTATGATTCAGTAAAGTATTCACATGGCTGGAGTGGGTAGAATTGTTGTGTTGCCGCTTGGTTGTTTGGATATTTTTTTTTTTTTGCCACACTTTTCTTAGGCAGCTGTACAAGGAAGAACTTAGAAGGAAATAATTTCATTACCAAAGACACTTGAGCTTATGCTTTATAAAACTTTTCTATTTTACCTGTCTCCTGAATTTATGACATACCAAATGTGGTTAGGAAAGTAATTTGAAGTAATGCTATGGTCTTAATGCAAAGGAAGTAGTAAAACTTGTAATAATATCAGAGGCGGTAGATCAATGTGACCTTCTATAATGAGCTAAAAAGTCGTGAAGCACTGGTGAATCACTAAAGTGAATTTCTTCTTTACACTGAAATATTTTTTATTGGGATACTTTGGAGCAATGATATACCTCTAGCTGATGTTTAACAACTTTTTTTTTAGCCACATCTAGCCCTCTCACAGGTGGCATATGCCTTCAGAGATAGTTATACAGTCCTCAGACATGTAAATCGACTATCTAGGTACAAGGATGCTTAACAACACGGTAATATTGGTTCTTCCTCTGTACGCATTCTTTTAAATGACAGTAATAGACAGGAACGTGGGCTGGAGAATAGAAGATATATTTTACGTTGTTAATTAAGAGGCAAAGGTGAAATTCTGCCTCACAGCACCCTGCTTTGTCTTAGCACCACTGCCTTCTTTAACAATGCTTTCTACTAAAGCTATATGAAATATCCTCACCGAATCTCGAACGTTATATAAATGGCGTGCGATTTGTTGGTATAGATACACAAAAACCACAAAACAAGGCGCCAAATTTTGCTCCTGCTCTTTGCCTCCCAGACCTGACTTTCAGAATGCTTAAATGCTACTTTTCTGCTCTGTACCTTCAGGAACCAGAGATGGCAAAGCCCTCGCCCGAGCTCTGCTCCGCCTAAGTACTGGTAAGCCGCTTCTCACAGTCTCTGTAGTCTTCCCACAGCTCCCCAGCATGTTTCCTATTGAGTGCTCAGAGTCCTATCGTCTCGTTTTCTAAAGATTCTGCATAGTTAAAGCATCGCCTTCCCTTATACAGTGACCCATGATGGGAAAAAAATCTTTTTCATTAAGTATAATCCGTTGACCTGTACCCATAATCCTGGTTGGGGTTAAGGAGCAGTGGAACTGCTAAACTACCTGTGCAGCTCAAATCAATGTTCACGTTGTGCTGTTGCCTGGAGATGTCTGTCACAGCTGAGGTGCAGACATGCCCAATGCTTTTCAAGTCTTATATTAGGATACTTTTCATAAGAACTTTGTAAACAAAATGTATTGTAGTACTGAGCCGACACAGGCAATAGCATTTCAGTCATAGGAGGTAACACAGTTTCTTCCCTAAATAACTATTTGTTTAATAACATAAATCTTCTGCCCATGGTCCTAATACTGAGAGAACCCCCGAGTGAAAAAAATTCTGATGTAATAAAAGTGGAAAGTCAGCCGTCGGAAGGAAAGGAATAGGTTTCTATCATCTAGCAGAAGACACCGAGATGTGAAATTAATTTGCATTTTTGGTTCACTTCCGCAAATGAATTGCAGGATTCATTTAATGAGGATGTTCTGACACCTGAAGATTTAGCACAGACTTCTATTAACAAAAGAAAAAAAAAAACCCCACAACTCTTTATCCTACCATAACGGCGTCCTACCATCAACCTTCGCTCCTAAGCTGTCACTTTACTGGCTGAAAATGCACACAGGAAAACGAAGCCTCGCAATGTATTGTGCACAAAGTGAATCCACTGGATTATTCATGGAACTGATGATTCAATTAGGAGAACATTTTTCTTTATCAGGTGTGAAATTTCATGCAAGTTGAAAGGGAGCCTTAAAAATAGTAATGGGTGCAATTATATTTGGAATATGTCAGATAATCGTGTCATTTCTCAATAATGAATTAATTAGTATAGTAACACTTTTCATATGCACAGTGTAATTGCTTTCCTCTGAGGATCTAAGAGTGATACAAACAGTACCTAATTAGGCCTCTAAACACCCTTTTGAGGTAATCATTGTCTTTCTCTACTCATAGGAAACTGAGGGACCAAGAGGAGAAGTCATATTCCTGCTACCACACACTGAGTTAGAGGAAGATCAAAGTATGGATTTTTTTCTTTATGTTAGAACAGAAGATATTTTCATTTGTAATGAGTACATAAGTATTCAGTCTCCATCATAGACTAGACAATGCACCCCTTCTATTAAAAAAGAAAAAAGACTGTATTGAACCATGTATAAGAAAGATAACTTTTAGGCTTCAAACAAACTTCTTAAGTTGAACAATCCTAAAAGGAATAATCACAGAACACAGCTCTATTCTTAGCAGAAGTCACTAAGCACTTTCCTTCATCTATAGAATGTATTCATCTAGCAGTTTCTGATGACCATTTTATTCTTTGCACACAAAGAGATAACACATTTTTCTTAAGAGGAAGAGGCCAGTATTTATGGGATCTGTTTCTTTTTGCTGTTGGCTTGACATGTATCCAAACACTGATGACCTTAACAATACAGTTTACTGATTTTAAGATGATGAAAAACAAACTCAAAATTCAAAACTCTCTGTCATAGGACTTATGATCAAGTACACGAGGGGCAAATAGTCATAAAAAAGGTGTATTTTATGCCAATTATAGGAACTATATTGTATTTGCTTAATACTGCTAATAAGATCCAATCAGTCAATTTTAAATTACAGTTTCTCACACACCTAGTAAATTTACCCACTCATGCATTAATAAGGTAATCATCCAGTGGTAGAAAAAACCTGAAAGCTGGGTCCACAATCACTGTTTTGCAGGATGGCTAATTAAGACACCTTATTTCCTAATTAGTAAGGAGATTCTGCTTGGCTAATGCCCCTGCCTGACACATTATTCCAGCCTGATTTTTGTTAGTTCTTCACTGAGATCAGCAGTCCTCGAAGGACTTCCACTCTCCTACTTCAAAACCTCTATTCTGTTACTCTTTTTATTTTCCTTGAGCGTGGCCTCTAGGACGGCTAAGGTACAAGTATCTTAATTGTAATTGCAAGACTTGAGGGAATAAGCACTACCTATACAAAAGAATTTTTAATTTTTTAGAATAGATTTTTTCTAGTTATTGGATTCTACTAGGTGACTCTTTATAAGAAGAGACCTACAACACAAATGCACACGCAATTCTCAGTTCTCCAATGCAAGTAAATGTTGCAGCATGACAAAGAAAGATTACAAATAGATTCCTTTCAGCAAAACACCTATACAACTGCTACGTTTTAGGTATACTGATGTGTAATGAATCTGAAAAGGTATGTCGGTTCTCCTGCTTGAGAATTCAAATTATGTTCAATGCTCTGGTATATTATCTGTAGTCTAACACTTATTTTTGACTGAGGGAAGCATAAATGGTAGGAAAGCTGGGTACTTCCAAATATCTTCAGCTTTTAAGTACTGCAGGATCTCAAAAAATAGAGGTTATCTTCTTCTGTCTCAGTCATTTCCCCTGTCATTTAAAATGGCATTGAAAAGGGCAATTAAAAATACAAATAGGATTTAAATAGGATACATTCATAGAATATAGGCAGCCCTAGTATTTATACAGCTAACATGAATTAATACCATGTTACACTAACTCAGATGACAAAGAGTGACGCTTTAAGGGCATGTTTTATGTATATGGTTGACAATTTTATTCACCATAGTTTATAACTGGCTATTTACTTTTTCCACAGAAAATAAATCCAAATACGTATTCAGTTATTTATAAGATTTGCAATTAAACACAAGCAATTTTCAGTTTAAATGGCCAGGAAAACTGAAATAGTTCATAATATTATTAACCCATTCAACAGCTTATTTATACAATTTTACCTCTGGATGCTATGTTGTTGATAAAATGCAAGGTGAATCTATCCAGCGTGCCAGATGCCTTAAGTCATTTATTAATGTTTTCAGTCCAGTCCATAGGCACTGGGTTCAACATGTTTAGAGTGGCTGTAGGTTTAGAAAAAAAGAAGGAAAACAATTCTTTACAGCAGCAGAAAGATGATTTATAATCACAAATTGAAGTAATGGCAGAAAAAAATTGCAAGAATGAGCAGGAGAATGACCAGCCTGTCTTAGGAAAGGAGACTAAAAGAGTTTCTATGATTTAAAGTGGGAAGAAAAAGAATTATACATTTGATTGCTCTGCGGAAATACATGAGTAAACAGCAGAAGACACAAAAATTTAAACTGAAGGGCACTGTTGAAACAAGAGCAAGTGGGTGAAGTTAACCGTAGGCAAACATAGGCTGGAAAGTAGGTGATTAATTATCAGAGAAGCAAATTTCTCGGAATAGTCTTTCATTCAGACTATGAAGATCAAAATTGAAGAAAGTTGCAGTTTACAAACCTTTGAAAACAATGACTTTGTTGCCCATGATTACAGTACACCAGGACTTTTAAATCCTTTAAACCTTCAAACTCTCTTTTTTTTGGTGATTATTGTGAAAGAACAGAAACAACTCAAAATTTGATTCATGTCCTCTAAATTATAAGTTAGGTTTGCTGTTTGTATTTCATTATGTTATTCTTAATAAGTGGTAATCATTAAAGGTTTTTTATATACGAGAACAGCAGTAAGTATAGCAAAAGTCAGTGAAAGCATTGAAATATTCTCAGATGACGGTCAACAAGGATTTGGATTATCAGACTGAATTAATTATATATTTTGGTTAATGTAAGGGTTTAAAAAAATCTCAGAAATATATGTGTATGCAAGTGAAACTCTTGAGTTTTTTTTAACAAGGAAACGTTTATTGGAATTTCAAATACTGAAGAGCATCATCTGGCACCAGGGGATATAAAAACCAACAAAGTTTGGTTATCTCTTATAGCAAATTACAGTAGTGAAAGTTAAAGCCAAATGGATTGGGTTCCTATGGGGTATTTTGTTTTTTTTTTTTTAAATCAAAGTAAACACTGGGATATAGAATCATGCCTTTAACAGTTTCAGAAGCATTTGATGGCCCCTGTAAATGCAAGAGAATTTGATGTGGGTATAGAAACCACTTACCACTCCTCTTTGTGGAATCGCAAAGAAAGAGCCACACTGCCTGTTCGCTCTAACTTCAGGCACAGGACGTGAGCCGGATGGATTCAGATGGACCACCAACCATGTCGTCTCATCAGAGAAGTTCTCAGAGAAAGGTCTGATGAGTACTTGTTTCAGAGGCAGCAACTGGGATGGTGAAATGAGTAAAAGTTAAGCAATAGCTGATGTTACATATACTTTATCCCATTCAAACAAGGCACCATATACAAGTTATGAAGGAAGTACTTAAAAAAAGGAGGTAAGTGACAAAGAGAAAACCTTGAAAATGAATCTCCTACTGAATGTCATTAGAATCAAACTAAGACCCTGCTAAAGGACACCGAGAATAACAAAAAAACCCAATTAATCTAAGCTTTGTTCTCATTAAGATCCCATAATTACACTTTCAAGATGAAATCTATTTATGTGGGGGTCAAGCCGTTTTATCTGAAGCATTATATCATCCAGATTTCACTGAAACTATTTTAAGGAAGGTCAGACTGGTCAACTTAAATGTTAACAAATGAAAAACACATTTGCCTAGAAATGAACAAGAAAGGCTGAAATTCATAGCACAGCTCCTCTCAAAAGGCTTGCAGCCAAAGATACAATTTTTCCTCTTACAGTGTTGAATTTCACTTGCATCCATTAAATTTGCAACAAAGATTGGAAGGATAAAATACAAGCAAGAGGAAAAATAGTTTCAGAATTTAACTCGATGCTAATCCTCCCACTATCATAGTGCATCTGAAACCCCCTAAAAGAAAGCCGCTGAACTTTCTTGAATAGATTTTGTTGAATGACAGCTTAGATTTTGTTAGTGGGCAAGAATTACTGAAGGGGCATTGCAGACTTGGTTTGAAGCTGAGGAATGGATCAGCTTCAGAAGCATCCATCTTATCTTTCATTTAGTCTTAAGAATTTGGAGCATTATCTGCTTGAAATGAAGACATGGGGGAGAGAAGAGATGCTCTAGTGTTATAAAAGTGTGCTCCCGACCTTAAAATTTCATGGTTCGGTTCTAAATAAATAACAGAAAAAAAGAAACTAAAATATATAGCTGTGAGAGACTGAAAGATTTAATGTCTCAGACATTGTGGTGGTGGGGCGAGTTCTGCCTAACGACAGACCACAGGTGAGAAGCCGACCAGGGAAGGAGAAGTTACTCCCCAAACGACCCCCAAGCCCCACCAACCCATTTCCAGAAGGTTCTGAAAGCACACTCCGTGCCTGACACCTAGTTATAGCCCAAGGAGTTCGAATGTCCACTTGGAGGAGGGGCAAGGAGATGGTGGAACCAATTGAAGCCCCACGTGTGCGCGCTCTCCGGAGCTGGACCTCTAGGCTGGCTGGACCCAGGATTGGTGAAATCTTTCTCTTCTCTCCCACCTTCTGTTTTTCTTTATAACCCCTACACTTCACCCCTTTAGACATAAACCGTTGACCAAGTCTGGGACTAGGAGTGGATCCAGCCAACCTGGGCTCTTCTCCAAGAAGGAGTCCAGAAAGCAAAGGCGTCTGCTCTGAACCTCCTGACTCAACAGGACGGCTCGCCCGGTTGTCTGCCCTGAACTTCCTGATGTAGTTTCACGCCAGTTCTTGTGAGGAACCATGCCACCTACTGTTACGCCTTCCAGGTTCAGGCTGCCTCTCCCATAAATAAAAGGTTCAACTGAGTGTTTGGTGTCGCTTCACCTTAACGTAGCTCAAGGGAGTTCCAAACTCACCATGACCCCTCCCTGGTCTCTCTGAGTGGGTTGTGACAATAGCTTGTATTTTATGTATCATATTTAAAAAGATCAGTGTTTTCCTCCACAGTTTTATTATCCTGTTGGTACAACAGTAAAATGACAGAAGAAAGAATTTTAAAATAGCAGTTCCTATAAACAATATGTTTCCTATAAAAGATTACTGTTTTCACTGCTTCCCAGCGATAGAAGTGAAATAACTCCGTGCTCCGGAGTGCACCATGCAGGCGATCGATAAAGGACAGGAATGTCTAATCATCACGGGGGGAACATTTTCCACAGAAAAGCTCTTCCACCTCTGACCTCTCCAGTGCTGAACCTTTATAAAATACTCCTGAAAGATGAACCTGGGAAATGAAGCCTTTATAAGTCTGGAAGCTAAAAATCTTGAATTCAATAGAATTAACATCAGGTTTTATATTCCAATACAATTGTCTCTCCGATTCATCTCTGTTACAGAAACTCAGAAACCTCTTCTCCCTCTTTTCCAGGTGAGTTAATGATGTATCACTTATTTCCTTGATAACAGGTTCCTTTTTTCCAGTGTTGGTCCCCAACCCTTCCTTTCTCATTACGTAACAGGGCCAGATTAAGCTAAGAATGGCAGTGTCCAATCCTGCAGGCGGTCTGGTTTTTTCTCCTTCTTGTCAAACCCGAGAGAAGGACTGTGACCTTGGAAGCTGTTTTTGCTCCAGGTGTATGGATGAATCTAAAAAAAACCCATGCAATTTCTTCTGGCAGATTTTGCCTGTCTTATCTGTACACCATTGCGGCTGCAAGATCATGACTGTAACAATTGAAAACCAGTATAACTCAAAAAAACTTTGCAGATTTATTTAATAACTTAATGCCATCCTAAGTAATATCTGGAATATAACAATGCAAAGGGAATATTGAAATCACTAAAATGTTGCTGTAAGTTCTTCAAGCACTTTCCAATTTTTATTTTTATTCATTGCATGTGCTCATATCTTGTGCCATTCTACAACGTGGAGTCTGAGGATTTAATATTCCTATCACTGATGCCACCGAGAAATTAATTTTACTTCAGAAGTGTTCTTTCTGATTGATAGAAGAGTGTGATCACAAAAAAGGCCTATGCAAAATATTAATACCAGTAACATTTCTATAATGTAGAGTCAAATCCTTTCGCCATCTCAAAGGTAATCTAGTACGCACCCACTCAGTCTGCCCCGAGGCAGAACAAGCTTTATCTGTGACATCCTGACAGAGGTTTGTCTAACCTGCTCTTAAATTCCTTCACACTGGAGATTCCAGTCCTTTTGTATACCTAATCTACTGCTCATTTTGCTTTGCTCATTTAGTAAAAATTAATGTGAATGTAAGATTTTTTCCCCTTCTATTGCAATTCTAAGAGGCATTCTCAGATTTACCGAGTCCATAATAATTTTGATGTGTCCATGTCAATGCGGTGTTAGAAAGGGCATTCCATTTAAAAACAACCAAGTCTCGGAGGGATTTATTTTCAGATGTTGTGAATAGTGGCAGACTTATTTTTGAATACCTAGTTTCAGCCCAGGTAATCTTTTTATTGCTTTATTTGCAACACAAATTTGGTTGTGTTGCAACCAGTTAGTCCCACAAAAAGTATGGCACAACAGGAAGGAGGGTGAATTCCAATTGAAAAATGGGAGTAAGTAAATGCAGAATAAGTTTCCTGGTTTCACGGGCAATGCTAATATTCCATATAACTGTGCGCATCTGAGATCCAGTTGTGTCTTGAAGTGGTTTGGTTTTGGGAGTTGGGTTTTTTTCAGCTGTTAAGTTTTATAAAGTATTTTAAGATTAACTAGATAATGCATTCCTGAGAGGTATCTATTACTATTCAGTCACATTGTTACACTGCATCCATCATCATCTTACGTACAGTGCCAATCTGGAATTCAGGCTCTTTAAGCTCAGGCAGCTGCATACCTTTTTTACAGAGCTTTGTTAAGTGACTGTGCTATACAATCTTGTCCAGCAGAGACTAATAGTACTTGGTTTTTTCTAGCTGTCCATACCTAAATAACATTCTGGGGTTTTGCAGGGGGGGTGTTGTTTTTTTTAAAGACAACTTGATTATTCCTTAGTATAGTATAAATAGAACTCTCCTATATGTCAGGCTACATGGAAGGAGAGGGAGAAGAGAGAAGAGAGGACATGACTGAAAAAAAAAAGAAGGAAGTAATAAAGAAAATGAGAATTAAAGCATAAATAAGGATAATAAAAAGCTGATTAGTGTCTTCTATCTACAGAGATCATCATCATGATACCACTGATGTTTGTATGAAGCCAGCTATGATTTCCAGACAAATAATTCTGTCTTTCATAGATTAAAAAAAATAAATTAGATTGAATGGCTTTGGCTTATTACAATATCACACAATGCGGAAATACTTAGAGAAGAAAAAACAGACAGATGGCCCAGTAAATTAATCTATAAGCAGCAACAGAGCATAAGGTTAGCTGCTGACATTGACTGAATGTTGTGGAAGGTGGTAGAGAGATGACAGTATTAATTAGTAGCAAACATACGAAGGTGAAAAAGGATAATGTAAAAGGGGATGAGATGGGTTAGGAACCTGTCATTTAAAGGGAGGCTGGAATTTCACATTTGAGAGTTATAATTGTACTTAAACCTCCCCCCTTAGTTTTATAACATTTTGATTGAAAGTTCTGGTTAAACACATGATGAAAATAGGAACACATCTCCAGTGTTGATCTACATTCTTGCCTCCAGTTTCAAACTCAGCCTCGGTTTGAGACTGTTCTGATTTTTTTTTCACAAGCTGTAATCATAATGCGGTAAAATACATCGTATTATTTAGAAAATAGGTCATATGACATTACAAGGTACTTTAATTCTTCTGCAACAGACAATGCCCTGTTCTTCCAAATTACTAGGTGATTTTTTTTCTCTTGTAGTGTCTCCAATTGCAATACATTTTGGGGCAATATATTAGTATAAATTTTGAATTGAGTGTGCTCCAAAAACTACATTGTTATTTTTGTGGTAAACTGTATGCTGTGTTCCAAGCTAGACTGAATTCTTACCCTTTTAGCTCTGGAAATCAAAACATCCTTGCTCTTTAAACTCTGACATTATTACAGCTATAAAAATGACATTAGATATTTTTCATATATTTTAAACAAGATAATCCAAGTTCACTGACTTTCCTGGGGTATAAATTCATGCCAGCCGAAGCCCAGGCATAGGATGTTTTTAATTTATTTCACTCTTGTTTCTGTGAACTTACTGAACCTGATTTTGAAAAAATGCTGAGCACTCCTGCAGGTACTGAGTATTAATTTAAGTTGAAATGCTGCATTTTAAGCTCTTCTGATGGAGGAACCGGTGTCAAAAAAAACACAGCATGAGGATGCAAGATAGTGTTTCAATGTATGATTTTAAGAAAATCTTTCAAAATTCTGCTGGTTTTTTCTTCTACAATAATCCATATATAGAGATCAGAAACACATGATACAATGGTGCAAACACGGTATATTTCCATGACAGAATGGAACCAATGTGCACGTGCATGTGTTGTTCATTTCTTTGTTTTAGTATTCCTAACCAATGTATTTTTTCCAAAGGTATTTTGATATCAGAAATGCAAACCTCCCCTTTGGATTAATTAACCCTGAAGGCACAGTAATCAAGCTTGATACAGCTACTCTGGTGACAAAGACTTAAACCATTAACTTGACACTACATTGGAAATTGCTGCTATTCTTAAGTAATCCTGTAGGTTACTATCTTGCTGAGATTGTCTTAGATCTAGGGTTCACAGCTGATGAGATACCTAGGAAGAGTTACTGCAGAGAACAGGACATCCTGGATAAAAATGTTCTTTCATATAAACAATGGTCTCTTTTTTTCTGTTTCTTTTGTTTTTTAAATTGAAGTATTACACTGCAAATTTTAGGTTCGCTGTTCCTGGATATGACAATCATTGCGGTCATTTCATAATAACTTCAGCTTTTTTTTTTTTTTCTACTTTTGCTGTGAGTTTATAAAAAGAGTTATCCACACAAACCAGCTGATAGAGATGGTATGGTTGAAGGGGAAGTTTTCCGTAAAATCCTTGTGCATTGAATCTAGATATTTGTAATAATACCGGTCTCAGTAAATTTTAAAATGAAGAGCCCTTTACTGTAACTCTTTTAAACAGTCTGCCTGGCAGCCTGGAATGAATTTGAAATTAATTTTCATATTATTCTGAATGTGATTGGGGAAAAAAAAGAACAGAGGCTACTTGAAGCACTAGTAGCAGTGATTATATTATGACTCTTCATAATGGATTCTTCATTTAATTAGATAAGTAAACTTTAGAGAAATATTTTTTTTAACCAGTTCCTCTGAGTGCATAAAGAAGGCTAGTGAAACTTTGCGCGCTTATAATTACCTGTTTCCAAAGACCTAGTGGCTAAGTCACCGTTTAAATGCTGCATTGAGTCTTTCTATCTCGGTAGAGAGTGACTTTGTCTGTGGCTTGAGTCTACAGCTCATGAATAAAGCATACCATGTATGTGAAAGTTTGTAGGGTGGCAAGTCAACTGGGAAACTCAATCTTTCTTTGATAAAAACATTTTGCTTTTGCAAAAGTGCTGGAATGAAAGCCCTGGAGTTGGAGCCTTCATTTTATTTATTTCATTTTATTCAAAAGGTGGTGTGAGTTTTCCTCCTCTTGTGCTGCCACTCTGCCTCTGCCCTAACCTCAACGAAATAAACTCCTGGGAGATGGGGTTATAAGGACAAAAGTATAAATTCCAGTCGACAGAGATGTTCCATTGCCTTCAGTAAATGAGTTATCTCTTGCCGTTGTTTAGGAAAGACAGATTCTCTGATTAAAACATCATTGGGACTGGAGTGAAGGTAACAAAAAGCCTTAAATTTATATGTTTTCGTAGACTCCATTCAGAGACATCTCTCCAAACGAGAAGAAATTGTTACAAATATTTTCTTACTCGTATTTACTGAGTCATTAAAAGTGAAATGTGTTAGGAAGCTTAAGAATGTAATTCTCTTCTGCTGTAATCATAGTACACCTCACCGTCTTTTATTCCAGATGGCTTATGGGTTGAGTGTATATCTTTGAATGTCTGTCATTACACCATTTCTGCTTCCACACCAAGACTTTCAAGTTAAAAAGATTTTTTTCTTTAATGAATAGAAGCAAGAAAGTAATTTCCCAGCCTCTTCTGAGATTTGTAGAGACCAGTATTGACCATAAGAAAACAAATGTTCGGTTCTTTTTCTGTTTGTCAGCTCTTTTACTTATAAACAATTGTGTCACAAAAAAAGGGAAGTAAAAAGTATGTTTAATTCTGTTTATACATGATAGAGATTTTAATGTAAAAATATGCTTGAAAAGACAAAAGCATTTGACGCTAGTTCATCAGTGATGTAAAATTTTCAATTTATTTATTCATTTTTCTTAGCTGGCACTTCACTTTAATTCTGTGCCCTTAAATCCAACTTTAAAGCCTCAGATGAATTTGGCATGGTCCAGGGGTCAGACAGACATGAGAGGAATCAATTTGCAGCAGAAGCTAAAGACCGAGGAGATGACAAGGGAGGGAGATGATGGACTTTGGGACGTGTTACACCAAAAAATGTTTGATGCTGAAACTCAGGACCTGAAGTGGTGTATGATAGTAAAAAAAGTCATTTATAAAAGAAGGGATCGAAGACATAGTGGTGGATGCTGGTAATCAGCCTATAGAATGAATGATACACCATTGCTCTGATAAAAAATTATTTATACCTCCCATTCCTAGGATATTTTTCATTAAATAGTGATTGCTAAACCTTTTAAAAGTGAGACTGGTTGCAATAAAAAAAATATGTGAAAGCTTACGCTTATCTTTACACGTTTCCAGCTTTTTGTTGATTAGAAAAAGTACTGAATTTAATATTTTACACTGCACTTTTAACCTAAAAGGGTAATAGATGAAAAAACATCACCAGGTGAAAGTTATTTGTTCATCCCCTGGAATGGTTTACTCAATAGCGAACATAAAATATATAGCTTGCTTCTACCCACATAAATATCTTTAAAAACCTGAGTTATGCGGAAACAAAATCAGACCACTCTGCCTTTTTCATAGCCGTTAAATTTCAGGTAGCACAAAGGAGACGGCAACCAACATCCCTGAGTCTGAAAAGGACAGCAGGACGAAATAACCAGCGGCCTGTGGTGGCCTGAGGCCGGGCTGAGCTCCGCAGGCCTGGGAGCGGGCACAGGCCGCGGCAGCCGGGCCTGAACGCCAGGCCCAAAGCTGCTGGCGGAGAGCTCCTGAAGAGGAGTCCTGCTGCAAGGTGTTTGTAGACATTCCACGCTGTCACTCCTATTAAAGTGTTGCCCCAGGAACCCTGAGAAAGAGTAAGGAGTTGCTTATGGCCAAGACGAATAGACCCTCAGTTCTATGTGCTTGCTAACTGCCATCTACCTGAGGTACTGCTTTATCCGGAAAGGGGTTGTATTGTGTAAAAGACAAGCCAACACACGGATTAGAAGGAGTGGAATCGGCTTTTAAAACTAATTACTCCATACATGGAACCCTGTTTCAAGCTTTAAGCTATTATTTCATTAAAGAAGTTTTACAAATGCATTTTTAAAGCTTTTTGACGTAAATCTCCTTGAGATCCAATGCACGTTTTTTGGTTTTCTTTCTCCCCCCAGTCCCAGACACACCCCTGCGTTGGTAGGAATTAAGACATTGTTTACATTATTGCTGAAAATCTTTTATAAATTAATTCCTTTAAATCGTCGTAGTTAGCAATGTTCACCTCATAGAACAAATGCTTTGTATCCTCTGAAGACTAATTTACCCATAAATATACATGTTCTCCAAGCCTAATGCGCATACAGTTCTCTGTGGAGTAAGATACTGTGTGGTAGAAATAAGTATGTCTTAATAAGAGCTCTATTTTCTAATTCTAAAAATTGTTTATAACCTTGAATTTCAAAACTCTCTATGACTTTACAGACATAATCTCTACAGATGAAAAATATTACCTTTGTTTCTATCATTTCATCTTGCTTCAAAATACTCTCAGTTTTAAAAAAGGCCTTCAGGTTTTTGCATAAAAGGAAGAAGGCACAGTCACACACACACACACACGTGCGTGCATACACATACACACTTTGATTTTTCATGGACTGTCCTCAAGAATCTGATTTATTGAAGCCCTTAAGGTTTATCTCAAAAGTGCATTGAACACATTCCAAGGATCAAAAGATCTGGAATCTGAATATTGTTGTTTTCCTCTTACTTTTTTTTTTAAAGAAGAGGAGGCATTCTTCTATATTAGAACCAGTATCAGTACAGGTGCTCACAAGCTGTTTCAAGGTCAGGTGGTCATCTCTATCCTACTTGTACTTTATCAGCAGTTTGTGCTTAAACAGGGCAATTAAACACACTCCTCCTCCCCCCTCCCCCCCGAAAATATATGAACACAATATAAATTTTTTTCTTCATTCAGTTTGGCATAAGCGTGCGTTTCAGGTTTATACGGTTACATTAGAATAATACATAAAAGAATGGGAGGAGTCTAGTTCATTATTTAATAACATAACTGAACATGTTGGCTTGGAATACTACGTTATTTTAGAAAAATATCTAATCTTTTAGTTGCAGATTAGTCATATTATTACATTATTTGTCAATTAATAGGTAAATTCTCTTACTTTTAAATAATTGTTGGGAGTACTTGGTTCAATTTACTAGATTATTATCCGGATTCCTCAGTAGGTGCTCTTTTTCCTATTCTTTGATATGAGGAGACACATGAAGAATTTACTGACAGTTGTTCATTATGCCTTCAGATGAGGCCCTGCACTATTCAAGTTTTGCTCTCGCCATTTATGAGATCATCAAAACCTCCTAACTGATTTAGGAGCTGGTTATACCTCTATTCCTAGTTACATTCCATTACCTAAAATGCATTGATGGCAAAAAGGCCTTCTCCAAAATTACCAGTGTCACCTTGTTTTGCACAGGTGTTATTTAACAGTGATTGTGCTTTTCCAGTTTTATTGTAGAACAAATTGCTTGTAATCTTTGATGACATGCAGCAGGCAACGCAGGTGCATTTATAACACAGCCTAAGGAAATAGATTGAATATTTGAAGCCATAAATTTCATTTTGATCTCTGTAAGAAAGATAATGTCAACTCTTTGTCCTCCCCTTCTTCTCTTCATCTATCAATGAGAATTTATAAATGCAATTATTTCAAAGGCAGTTTAAATTAGAAGAGGAAATAGAGAAAGAAAAAAAGGAGGTGACAGGTGACAACGGCATCAGAATTGGAAAATACAGCAAATGTACTATTACTGTAATAAACATTGCAAAAGCTACCATGTAATGAATATTTTGGACCATTCCAGTTTTGCTTTATCTTTCGAGATTATCGCAGGTGAGTCTATTATGTGATTTTCCAGAGGCATTTGGAAAATAATCCAACCAATCTTTTATCTTAGCTAGTAGCGATTGGTTGCTATTGTTTGCACAACTGATTTTCCTCTGCACATGTGGTGATGTGCGGTCTAACCATTGCAGGGGGTGCTGAAGGAGGAGCCGATACCAGAAATCAGGGATATGTAGTTAACAAACTAGTGGCACTGACAAGCAGCTGCAAGACGGCTCAGCTTCAGCTTTTGGGAGAGCTGTAGGGTCAGGAGACCAGTTCACTGACATTGGCCGTCAGCAGCAGAGACAGAATCACAGTAAACATGAGAGTGAAAATGCTAATTGGCATGCTGGACTGAATTACCTTCTTGGTTTCCTGGTGTAATACTCCACCGGAGCATTGAAAATGCCCTTCACTGTTGAACAGCCTGTTGGGCTAAGAGTGGTTGACAGACAGTGCAGTTGAGGCTACAGACAGATTGCCAATTTTTTTATAGTTGTCTCATTGATCACTCTTAACCTAAGTAAATCAAACAAATGAAATGTTTTTGCATCGTTTTGTAGCAGGCTTTAAGATAATTTTTTTGTTGATCATCACATTTCTATTCAAATTTACCCTTGTTCAGCTTAAGTCCCGAGAACTAAGGATGAGTAGGAGGTAGTACAGTCCGGTCTTTCCTGTCCTCATCACAAAGGATTGTGGAAGGTCTCTCAGCACTCAGGGACTGAGGTCAGAGTAGCACTTTCCCTTGACTCCTCTGTCAGGAGGTAGTTGCTTTGCTGGTTTTTAACTCCCATCATACATCAAGAAAAATCTAATGTCATTTTCCTCATTAAATCTTATATTCAGTAAAGACTGACTATAGGAATGAAACTTTGAGCCATTATACTCTTTTTTTTTAGATTTTTTTTTCTTCTTTCTAAAGGGGCTATATGAAGACTGAAGTCGATAAAGTCGTTAGGATATGCAGATATTCTTTTTCCAAGGATCATCTTTTGTTTGGCTTAGCAGCATGCTTTAGGCCACTAAATAAGTGAGTTTAAAGATGTGTTACTCTGATATTCAGGGCACTTACAGGTGGAACGCTTTATGTTACTTTTCTAAAACATGAGCTTTAAGAGCTATTTGGGATGGGACATTTTACAGCAGAATCCTTACAACATAATTTAAAGAACAGACTAAGGGAATTGATTTCCAGAGTAGGATTAGTCTCAATTAACATTAACTCTCTTCAGTTAAAGTTTCTCACTTTCAGTTAATTATCCAAGTTCCTAATACATTCAGCAGAAATCTAGTCAATTGATGTAACTTAGGAAATCACTCTTCTGAACAAACATATGGATCTACTTTAAGATGAGATGAATTGCTGTCTCAAATTTATCCTCTGTAATGACTAGATTTTAGCGCTCGAAACCTCTGGAGTACCAAGCATTTCTGGAGGAAAAAAAAAAAAAAAATAGATAAAGACTGTCTTCTTATAGCAAGGCTTTTCTGCTCCAGGTATTACCTTTGCGTATTGTTTTCCTTAGCTTTGGGTTTTCTGAAAAGAAGAAAAATGACAGGGTTCAGTCATGTCCTTGGATCAAGGTGATCTCATTACGTTCTAGTACATGCTGATTAGGTTAGCAGCCTTGTCTTGAGATAAAGATTTGTCTCAGTATGCAAAAATTGAGCCAAAACCACAGCAAGTATTTGGCACATCAAATATAAGGCACTAAATGTATTTACTGATTACTTTTACAGTTCAAAAGCTCGTGTTAAAAATATAAAGTGTCATAGATGACCTAGCTGGAGCACTTTGGAATTCAGGGATTTAATTAGGGATACTCCCTCCAGTATACCGTCTTTAGGGTAAACAAGGGAGGTTCTTCAATCTCATATCTTATATTTGTGTGGTATCTTATCTTCCTATGATTTACAAACATTTCGTTCCCTCTCTTTATTTTACTGTTAGGTAACTGATAAATAGAGAGGATAAACTGTAGTAAAGGTGTCATAATTAGTCAGTGGTAGATCTTAATGGCAATTATTTATCTAAATATCTTTGAGGATCTGGGCCTCACCATTTCATTGTTTGTAATTCTCGCCACTATCATTACTTTAAAGTTATCTGATTGCTGTTCATAGCTGCTGCTCCTGAATGTTATTCCCTTAATAGTAACAGAGATGTGCCTCGTCTTCACAATCTGCTATTGGATGTACACCAGGACTACTTTGCCAGTTGAGCAATTGCTGTTGAATTCTGAAGTGTTTCTATTCGGGTGAGGTACAGATAATTATCTGCTAAATAGGAACCTCTAAAGAGAGGTAGCAAACCTCTCCAAGTCTCAGAGTGGTATGAAGCTGTAAATGGAAACACTGCTAATGTCAGTTATGATACTGGACTGAAAATAAGAGTGAAATATAGGGTGCTGGCCTCAGATAATGCAGTGCATGTCATATATGGCACAGCTTGATACAAAATGAGGAGCAGAACAGTGTGAGACTTGCTGAAAAAAGCTGCTAAGAGAGAAGCACGCAGCGTCAGGTGGGAAAAGCACCATCAAGCCAAGTAAGAAAAGCACTACAGTGCATCATCGTAGGAAATTGTTGCTTCCTCACATGTGCAGCTATGCTGCCACAGCATTACCATCAGTAGAGCAGAAGGGAAAAGAGATTCATGGTCTTGTTTTTCATGTTTTTGTGTAACTCGTAAGAGAGGCAGTGTGTAGACTAGATAAAATAGTTAAACCCACAGACAGCAGAATTTAAGAAGAATTTCAAACTGGAATCATGACGGCTGAAGTGGATAAAAGAGTGTGAGATCATAATCATTACTATATTGTCTATCCTGACAATATTATTATTTACCAGACTTTTCTTCCCAGTTCACTTATTTAAAACCTTCGATATATTTGTAGATGATAGAATGCAATGGTCATGAGATATTCAGAAAATTAGATTAAAAAATGCTTCTGTTTTTAAATTAGATTCTGTAACGGCCAGAAGTTTGGATTTAACAGAGAGTGTTCGGCCAAATGGCACATATTTTAAAATATCCATTGAGTCTTTTATCTTTTTTTTTCAACATTTGCAATAATTGTGTTTCTAACGCACAATCCCCTTGTGGATTTAAATTGATTTCTGAGGTTTGGTTATCTCACCAAGTAAACACACAAAAAAAATACATGAGAAATATCTTTGAAGGAATACTCCTAGAAATATTTTCAGTCATGAAAAATGAAAAAAACCCACATGTATAGCAGGATTTGGATTTTCTTCTTTAAGAGTGTTCAGTATCTGGAGACTGAAGGAGGAAAGCTGGAATCACACGGCCAACTATAGCTTTTTGAGGAGCCTCGATAATAGCATATGTATATTCATAAGGAAAAACATTCATTTAATTCATCAGGAGGAGGGTAATCACCTCAGTATGCAGATTTTTGAAAATCTTGTTCAGTCACAAATTACCTTCATCTATTTTTAGCTCAGATATGATAAATCCACTGAGCTTACCTATACCCATTTATATAACATTTGGGAAAAAAATAAACTTGCAGTAGGCAGATAAACAAAAGGACTACACTTAGCCACACATATTGGGCCAAGGCAGGCCACTAAGAGTAAATCTGGTGGGATATATCACACTTCAGTATTACTTCTGACTGCTATAGTAATTCATCTAACAAATCTGTACACCTTCAATGTAGTTTTCTATGAAAATCTCCAAACCCAGGAAAGTATTTAACTTTTTTTTTTTTAATCTCACTGTACTTCAGGTTCGAGGAATTACATTTCTGAGAATATTTAGGGAATTTAAAATCTAAATCCAGTTTTTTAAAAAGGACTTTTAATTATATAAGGAAACATTTTCTTACGATTCAGTACAGTCTCACGAGCTAGTTATCATGGGGACTGAAAGTAGTTCAGCTGTGCTAAAAGAAACTAAGAACAAGTGACCTACTCAAACATTTTCTCACTTTCTTGTGTGAATTTTGTAGAAGTGGCTATTGTAAAGACACAACCTGTAAGCACTTTTTAAAACCTGTTCAGATTTTCCAGATTTGCCTTTGAAAAATCGGTGCTGAACTATGGTTTATGTTAACATTAATTTTTCAAAAATCCAGATACAAAGAACAATGCACAGTTGTACATTGCACATTTTATATGTTTTAATGGATAGATTTTTATGATGATGTAGGTGCTTTACTACAATAAATCTTGGAAAGGAATATTAGTGGTAACTTAGAGAAACGGTAATCTTAAGAATCACAGTTATTCCAGTGCCATTCATTTCACTGGTCATTTTAAATGAAAAATTCAGACCACCAGCTGATAAAACTATCTCCACCACTTGGCGCTCTGAGCCAGGAGGTGTCAGAGGTTGCTCGAAATGACCCAACGGCATGGCGCTCACAATGTGCAAAGGCTTCAGGAGGCTTTTTTCCTTTCCCCGTTCCCATGTGAACCTTTCATAAGAACATGACAATTATGTTAATATTACAAAAAAATCCTGTTTCTTCTCCAGTGCTTGCAATCACAGTCATTACTTACTCCCACTCTATAGGCTACTGCACAAAAACATAATAAAAGGAATAGATCTTATACGGCAAACAGATTACATATGTGTTAACTTTGGTCACGCAAGCAGGAATGTCAGCTTTAAAAAAAATACTGCTTTTATGCTTAAAATCAAGATATGCTTCTGTGCCTGCAATTGTGGACCACAATGGAGATAATCTGGTAATGCTGATGGTACTGAACCCGTTAAATTATTGCAAGTTTTATTCAGTAAATTGTATTCATTATTTATTTACATAACTGTTTTCTTTTTTTTTTTAAAAAAAACAGTAAAGACAAAGGCACAAAAGTCCTTAGAACTATTTCAGTGTCTTGGAACATGAATTCTAAAAGGTGTACAGATTTTTCATGATGACTTAAATATTTCTGAGGAGCAACTAGATGAGAATGTATAAAGCAATAAAATAACTGTGGCTGCTGAAAATGAGGGCAGATAAAGAAAGAAAAAACATATTTCATCTAAATTGCTCACAGGGCTTTTTATGCTATCTGTCAGATATGTCTGGTATCATTTGACTGATATAAATTACTATTGATTTCCAGGCTCTGAGAAACTTCTTAGGCCCCGAACAAAGATTTTAATCCTTTTGGGGATTTAAGTCATATTTTTTCTTTTGGATTATCCTTTACAGGTTTTATGAAGCTATTCATTTGATTATCTCATAATAATGGGTGCAGTTAAACAGCATATTTACAGAAGACGAGAAGGAACTGCCTTGTCAGAATTTTTCTTCTAGAGATAAGGCCCAAATCCATACGATCAGTACTAGATATATTGATGTCAGTAGAAGTTCCATTTCTCACAGACTAAATGAATGAATGCATTTGATAGAATCTGCGTCAACGGAATAAACAGTAGCTTTTTGGAGGAAGGAAAATCTAAATAAACTAACAGAATTAGGGTCATAGACCAAACGAATGGCTTATAAAAATGTGTGATGGAAAGGATCTCAAAGGATCGGCTTCTTTAAAGCCTTTTTCATAAGCAGACTCCAATATTCAGGACTCAAGATATCCTTAAAGGGTGTTCACAGCACGATGTAACTCTTCTTCTATTTAATCTGTAACGGATCACATCATACTCTGCTCTCGTACTCAGTAACCATGCGGGCACTAGGCTCTGGATCACTAAGATATGAAGACGTGTTAGGCTGCAAGACATTTAAATATTGCTTGTTGCTATTTGAAGCCATGTGGGAGGAGGAGGAGGTCGAAGCACTGGTGCAAGCATTTCTTCCCAAGGAAAGTCATGAACACCTCTGGTCTGTTACCTTACAGAACCTGGGAGTTAATGGAACAAATATGCACAAAGATTTAGTGTGTTTGAAGAGGCAGGGACCTTAATCTATAAAACTGGCTACGTTTAATTTTACTGCTGCTAGAAGAGAACAGTAACTTGAAGGTCACGTCACACTCATGACCTACTAAAATCAATACGAGCCTTTCCATTGACTTCATTGTATTTTGGATGGGTTCAACAGTTCAACAGTAACTTCTCATTCTGTTTATTGTGCCGATGTGCGCAAAATCTTAAATGTTGCTGGGAAGCATGAGCTTCTGTACATGAATTATTCTGTAATAGTAAACCCAGCACTTACAGTGGATCTTAAAGGCAATGGATGACGTGCCTTCTCGCACATGTAAGACAAAAAGCCCTGCAGATCAAGGAATAAGAATTTCAGAAGAAAATCAGTGTTCCAGAAGGAAATTTGGCCATTGAACGAGAAATCAGCAGAGAGAGGGTTAAATACAGTTGATGTTACGATGTGAAACATCAATGCATGACACTTCACAGCAGTTAGTGTGCCCGGATGCCCCCAGAGCCCAGCTCGTTCCTCCTCCATTCTCCGCTGCACTTTGAACAGTAAGACACCGCTAACAGGCAGCTAGCCCATGTGCTTTTGAGCCACTTTGCAGTAAAAAAAGAGCAACACGAGCTGGACTTTTGTCAAATCCTTTCTGGAAACCTGAACATGTGATGTCCATTGAATCCCATTTTTGTCTCCTATGGTAGTCTTGTCTTCAAAGAAACCTAACCGGATGGCGAAGCCTGCCTTTCCTTTCTTAGAGGCCATCAGTCTTCGCTCACACTGTGTATTTCTAAGTGTTTTTCCTGTTTTGATCTCTGAGAAAGACTTTGTAAGACACTTCCTGCAAGTGAAGTTTAACGATATTCTCAGGTATGTTCCAACTCTTTTGTTAATCCATTGCTCCGTGATAACTACCTGAACCTACTGAGCTTCAGCTGAGACCTCTTGCAAAAGTAGCACGCTCAGAGGCTTCCCTACAACTCTAGTCATACACCTCCGCTCACCATGAGTAAATAATAATGACTTCCATTTATAAGAGCGCCTTTTAACCCCTAAGATCCCAAAGCTTTTATAAGCGATGGTCCTTATCCTGCAGTCATCTGCTTCAATAGACAGAGGACAAAGTTCTACTCCCACAGATAGGGAACTTCAAACACCACAGAAATCACAGGTGGGATGAATGTTCTTCTGGTATAAAGTAGAATAAAATAACTGGATAGAAAGAAATTTGTTTCGCCGTCATTTCAGAAAATGTATTTTGTAATGTAATTTGTTCAGCAAGATGAACATTATCACTCAAATTAGAGTCTGGCTGAAAAACAGTAGTTAAGATTCCAACATTTAAACCCAAACCTGGTAGTTTTTGAATGAACATGTGTTTTAAATTTAGTCTTTGAACCTATTTTTCTGTATTTCCTATGTTTCACAAATGCACGATCAATACAGACTCAGGCTGTTCTCTATGACTGGGTTACTGTTACTACCTCAAAGAGCAATTACGTTTCCTTGGGAATTTTCCTATTCAGATACTATCCAAGCCAACCCCTTTTTAGCCTTGAAGAGTGCAAAACTATGCTGAAAGTTATGCTTGACCGTATTATATTAATTAATATAACAATATATTAATATAATGAACAATAATAGCAGTGAAATTTCTACCAATTGTCTCCTTACTTTTTTTGGAAGGAACAGTCTTTCAGAGCCTCATTTGTCTTCAAGTCTTTGTTTCTCTTCAGTCAGAAAACAACAATTGTCCATGTGGACTTAAGGCAAAATCGGAATTTTAACCAAGAGATTGTTGAGGAATATGAATACATTTCCTTTAGCTAATATAAACAATGTATATTCTATGTTTATGTTTTATAGTATGCCATAACAATGTAATCTTTTACAAAGGTACTGGAGAAAATTCTGCAGTAAAGCTCTATTATTTGTTGCTGACACTTAACTTACATTGCAGCTGAAGCAACGTTCCGCTGTGAGATAGGAAGCACCCAACAGACGTCAGTTACTGGTAGATGTAGATGAACTATTTGCAATGAATAATTTGACAGTTATAGCCCTCTACCATCTTTGGAATCTATCAATAAATAGAACACAGTATTATTTTTATTTACTGTAATCAGTAATTGTTTAAAAAATAATTGAGTATTAATCTTGTAATGAACAATGTGATTTCTGTTCTTTATTAGGTCACTTAGGGTACATGATATTGCTTCTGTTCTATAAAGGAACAAATGGGGATTATTTGATGAAAACACAACTAATGAAAATACAGAATAAAAGCTGTTTATTCATGCACACATGTCCTTGCTTGTAGGCAAATATAGGGGATCGGAAGAGTAGTACTGAGAAAAATTTGCCCTATTTCCCAGAATGACTGTTTGCACAGCACAGCTGTAACAGATGGGTAGCAGCTGCTCAGGTGACTGAGGAGAAAGTTGTAAAAAGATTAAGTGAATGACAAGTCAAATTTCAGCTACTACAGCGTGGGGTTGAGAGGTCTTATGTTAGCTAACTGGCCTGCATCAGGAACTCTACCTTCAGTTCATGTCTCAGCTGTAGAAAGTTTATATACCTTGGAGCTTAGTGCCATTTAGTGAACAATCTTTGATTTCTTATCCGCGAATAAACCACAATCAATAATGTGTCTTATCTTCCGATCTTTGCCTTTCTTGTCGAAATTCTGTGAGACAAAGACATTGTGATATGTGCAGCATATCTTGTTCAATGGAGAGCTGGTCTTGGTAGAAGAACTTGTATGCAGTAATAAAACTAACACTACCTATAAAATAGAGTAGAGAAATTTTATGCATTTTGCTCTATTAATATGCGTGTCTCCAATTTTAACTGAAGAATTGATTTTTTCAAAATTTTTATTCACTGAAAACTGTAGTTTCAGGTAATTTCAGTTCAAAGTTTACAATCTGAGGGTTAAGAATGTGTATGATGTACTGCAGTAATTAAAAAAAAAATCCACTTTCCATTAATACTTTTGTCACTACTGTTATGTATTGGGACAAAAAGAGAGGACAAATATGAGAGTAAAGAAAGCCTAAACCATGCAGTATGTATAGTTGCTTTTGGGTTTTCACTGAAAATTTGTGACTTGTAATGTCTTTGTACATTCAGGTCTGGGTTGATACATGGAAAAACTATGTAAAGAAGCCTAATTTAGATATGTTCTTGAGGGCTGAATAATTTATATTTTCCTGAGAGATTGTTTAGTTTTGCTACAGAATTACATGTAAGGATATATTCTTTTTTCATCACTTAAAATAACTACGGGAATTAAATGTTTCAGAAGGAAAATTCCAGAGGGAAAGGTGTTTAAAGTTATATGTTGCTTTACATGCATACGTAAGGCTGTAAAAAAGCACATTTTTTTGCTAGACAGAGGTTATTGTCGGTTCATCAGGTACAATTCCTTACTTCTGTTACCGACCAACTCTTGCTTCTTCAAAAGGGGGTAACAACTTTTTACCGCGTACTTAACCAATTGTGCTCGCCACATATAAAGTATTCCTTGTTGTCTCTCTCACAGTGATCAGTTTATGTCCTGATTGCATGTCCCTTCATGTCCTGTATTTTCTTTTGCATAATATTGTCAACTGCAAATATTTGATAGAAAACCATAACTGTATATAACTTTCAATGAATGAAATATTTAGGCATAGGAAAGAAAAATGTAAAACGATACCCTGCTTTTCAGCATTGGTTTTGAAACAGCCATGCTTATGGTTAAGGAGAACTTTCTCCTTTATCAGGTCCTCCCTAACTGTACTTCCTTGAAAGTCTGATAAAGCTGCTACTCATAAAAGATTTCCTAACAGTTTTTGATGGGGTATTTCCATTTAAATAGGATGGCAAATTTTGACAAACAAATTGAATACAATTCTAGCTGACCATCAAGTAAATTGGTACTAGCCATAAGCATAGTCATCTAAAAACCGTGTTGCCAGTTTTCTGTTTTCTTCATCATCCGTCATCAATTCACAGATTGGCCATATAATAAGTGCTTGTTTAAATTCTGTTCGTTATAACAAAAAGAGTGGGTAGCAGGTATCTCCAATCTTTTCTGTCCTGATTCAGAGAAGAAGACAAGAATGGCTGTAGTGCATCTGTCTGCCCCAGCAATGTGTCACCCATAGCTGTAAGCAGGTGCCAATAGAATAACAAGAAATGGGAAAGCATATATTAATAATACCTTCCAATAATACTCTTCTGACCTCCAACTATTTTTACCTCAAGACATACTTGAGGGGATTTTTATGTATTTAGTAGCCCTCAGTTCAGTTCTGTTCAGTGTCCCCTGTGTCCATAAAAACTTTCAGAAGCTACACCATCTTTTCCTCAGAGGGAAGCAAAATACAAATAAACCAACCCAAAAGACTCATATAGAAATGTTAATTAACTTGTATACAATAAAAAAAAGTTTTCCATGACAAAAAATACGCTCTCTTACGTGGCTAGTCAAAAAGGCAGTTCCTGTCATTATGACCCGAAGTATAGCACAAAACCGGGTAATATTAATTTCTCAGTACCTCTTAAATGAACACGCCATTTTCAGTCAGTGGTGCCAATATTCATATCAGGATGCCTGGAAAACTATATATAGGGAAAAGGAAACTTTTATCTCATGTAGAAAAAGAGGTTTTCCTTTGAGAGACATGGCAGGGCTCTTGGCCGCAGAAAACTGATGCTGGCAAGATCTGTCCTTGTGGAGAACTGAACTGTCAACTTGCTTTCTCTTTGCCTCTATACAGATATAATTGTGTTACTGTGGCTCTTCCTTATTTTCAGTTTCACTGAAATCCCTTCTTAGAAGAGAGTTTTCCATGAAACACAGCTCTTAAACCAAGGTCTCTCCTGATGTTGGTATGAAATTCAAAAAGAAGCTATGAAAGCGTCATGCCTTCCTTCTACATACTCCTTTCAACTGGTACCTACTTGGAGGTATTATTTGATATCTGTCATCATAGAATAATGGTAATTTGCTGTTCAAATTTACATTTAGTCCGTATAGACATACATCTTGAAACCTTGCAGGTACTTCCTTTGAAATCACACATTCGTGACTGTATTCAAAGTACTATAACACGTCAGGAACGTGACTGTCACTTATTCCTTCATCATGTCACCTTAGCATATGCCTATCTCACATGTAAATTAGCACATTGGTTCATTTTGACCGGGTTTGATTGACATGCAGCATAGTAAATTACCTGAGTTCTCGAATGTCTTTAACTGAGCTTTGAGACACCCTCTGATAAATGGCTGTGTTCTAATTTTCAGAAGCAAACACTCTGATAATCAAAGGAACCTTATGTTTATGCACTTCTCATCTGGCAGCACCACCAAACTGCTTTTAAATTAGTCTGGGAGCTTTAAAATTTATAGGCTTATAAATACTATTATCTAGTTTCGTGTTTGAAGTGATAAATCCTTTTTATTCCATGTCACTTATTTTGTTTTAAGTTTATTCAGTTTTCTATATCGTCTGATCGGCTTCTATTCCAAGACAATTCATGGCCTGGAGAAAACCTTTTTTAATATAATTTTGAGAAAGATTTAATTACGACACTCAGATCCAGCTAGTAACTGCTTATAAGAGCCATAAATCACCTTTCTCAGGATGATGAGGTGATGAGGAGGCTACAAAGCATTATAGAGTGGTGTCTTCTCTAAAAGCCTCTATCTAGATCACCCACATCTTTCCAAGATTCACTTTAGGGGACACCCAAAGCCATTTTTGAGATGCAGTTGGCGCAGAAGTTCTAAGAAGCAATTACCATAGCAATAAGAAAGATGTTGGCTTTTATTTATGAGTTAGGGCACAGATCTTGCCAGTGATTTCTGATCAGAGTTTGGAAGATCCTTGAGTACAATTGAATAGCCTGCTCATTCTAATTGTAATTCACAGTCCTATTACTAATAAGAGTTTTCGCTGCTTTGGGAGTAGCTTCTGTAGGTCCAGAAATTACATCTTAATTAAATGAATCATAGCTAAAATTTACATAAAACACAAAAAGTCCTAGCTGTGGTCAGCTCCCAGTTTCTCATAGACAAATATTCTGTTGGAAAGAAATTCCTGTCATCAGACCCAAAACCCAGCATCAATATGCAACCAGATGAATATAGGATTGATTTTTTTCCCCCTTCTTTTTAGTGCATTGATAAAAGCTGGTAAGAAGTTGACATCTTTAGCCTCACAAATAAAAAAGGAGATGCAAAGAGAAAACTAACTCTCCATGGTCTTCCCTTTTAAGCATCAATAATATGTTAATAAAAAAGAAATAGGTGACACAGAGAAACAAAATGTAATTTGTGACTCTAATAACAGTTAAATTTGACCTGTTCATTCTGTTTGTTCATTGTCAACAAATCATACAAACTTAAATTCCAAATTAATAGGACTGAGTGAACAATAACAAATTAGGCTGCAACTTTCTTACTTTCAGAGTATGTGCGCTGTGGTCACATTAACCTTTAACTCTGCCATATAGACTGAAAACTTAATTTTCAGCTCAAGTAACCTTGTACACGTGTTGTAGCAGGTTTCATCTCTGGATTAGGGAGTAATTTACATATGTTAGAAAGCTCTATTTCACTATAACTCATGAAGCTCGGGATCAGAGAAGTTCAACCAGTACCTTATGAAGAACCTTGTTTAATTTAAGCTAGCAATTGTCACTTTGTTTACAAAACATGAACAAGGCTTCCATCTTGTGAAACAATTCTCAGCTGGATGATCCTTCGGGATCTATATGCAATCTTGGAATGCATTTTCACTTTTTAACAAAAATTATGTAGTTTCTTGGGTTCTTGAGAACATTTTCAAAGCATTTATAGAACCTTTATAAATGGAGCTTGAAGGGTGCTGTACCGGTTGATTTAACCTTTATGAGCCTATAGTTAAAATGAAACATGAAGTATTTCAACATAGCACAGTACAGTGCCATTCAGGGATAACCAAATTAGTTTTAAGCAAAACTATCGTCTAAGACAGAGTGCAAAAAATATTAGTCATCATGTGCGATCTGTTGACATATCGAGATAGATTAAATGGTTTCCTTGAGGTCACCTGATCCCTGCCTAAGCAAAGCAGAACTAATTCCCGGCTTGTTTTAAGAACAGTCAGTCCTTAACAACAGTACGCATATTTTAAAAATCTCAAAAATATATTACAGGGTAAATCAAAACCATTTCATCCATTTAATTCATCTATGCCCACAAAAATGAAGTTTTCTTAGGGCACCTTACGCTTGAAAATGTAAAGAAACCTGCACCGTGGCCTGGACATTTAGGAACGTGCTTCCTTCCTTCTCTGCCCAAACCCAGACAGATCTCAGAGTGATTTACAAAGTTCAGTATTATTATTCCCATTTTTTTACCAAATGTGATAGAGTAACTGAGGCTTAGAAATGTTGAAGTGACTTGCAGAAGATCAAAGAGCTTATGACCTTGCTAGCCAGTCATGGAATAAGAATAGAAGCCAAGATCACTGGCCCCCAGAAATGGCCATTAGGCTATGCCTTGCAGCAGGGCTTGCAGTAGAATAAAATCATTCTTCATATGGCTTTAGAGCATGTATTTCAAAGCCCATGGTATTGTAGAACTGAATACAGAACTACCATTGCAGAGAGAAAGTAAAAATATTAGGTCGTGTGGCCTGTCCTCCAATTAGCATGGGATTTTTAAATTTGTCAGTGCTTTGTCAAGTATGACATTAATTGTTGATCTCAGACAGCAAACATTTGAAATTGTAAATGCGTCACACAAATACAGTCCCTTTTTGACACTACAAGTCAGAAAGATTAATTTAGTGACCTCCTTTATCGATCACAAAATACTATCCTGTCTGGCTATAGTTAATAGTTGGCAGATGGACTGAAATCCCAGATACTTCTCACTAGATATTGGAAGTTGCTATTAGCTTTGCTGAATTCTGTCTTATTTTTGTTGCAGTTACTGTTCACAGATGACACTTTCTGTTAGCTCCCCAGAGCCTGGCTTTTATCCCTTTCTGTTGAAAACAACAGCAAAATAAACAAACAAACAAAAAAAGAATCATATTCTGATCTGTGGTTTAAGAAATAATGACTTCTTCCTTCTGAACACCTTTAAATGAATTGGCATCTTCAGCGATAACCAATGTTAGTTTTTCTGCCTCCCCAGCAATTCTGACAGCCTAGGAGGAAGGAAAGCTCAGATTTCAGCACAGTAATTCGAAGTGTTAATTACGGAATAGTGACATTGAAATCCCTGTTTCTCCCACACTGCGTTGGGACAGTTGCAAACTTACCCTATGGTAGAATAAGGGGTTAGGTGAGAAAAGGCAGAAAATAATCTCCCAGTATACTCATCGTTAATCAGAAGCCTGCCTCACATTTGCTTAAAGCAATGGCTCAGGAATAACATCGGCCTTCAACAGCGGAGGTCAGTGAGCAGAAAGGTTGCCGCGTGATGCCGCGACAGCTAACGCGCCTTCCCTGCCTACTTTTGACAAGGTAGTGAAAGGATTCCTTGAGATGTGGGTAAGAGGGTGGCAACTCTTCTTCCTTTCCTTCCTCAGATACATTTCTGTGCGACTGAACTTGGACATTTTATTCCTAAAAGTCCTCACAGTTCTGAATCCCAGTGAGACGATACTTCTTTCAAACTTTCAGACAGGGGACTGCAGATGCTGATCTCCATAGGACTATTAAAGTCGTGCGCCTGAAATTACCACCTGTTCTTGTGCAACTACCGTTTTGCCATAATTTCTCATGAAGCTTGCTAAACAATGCAGAGAGAGTTACATTTCTAAGACGTAAATTCACAGAAGAGAACGTATTTAGAACTCGAGTAGAAGCGACTCTCAAAAATTAAGCATGGAAATACCGAAGAGGGGGAATATAGTTAAAGCTGCAGTTCCTCAAAGGGGACTTAAAATCTCAGACTAATAAAACTACCAGACGAGAGTCTTTTGGACTGCCCATGTGAACTACTCTTGTCTAAATGGCTCATGAAGCAGCTTCTGAACCACTCCAGTCTATACCAGTTTTTTAAATTAAACCACAGTTGGCACAATTTTACTGTGAACGGCCAAGCCAGGAACTACTTCACAAGCCATTCGGATACCTGCTTGTGTGGACCACAGCCGCCAGAAAAAACAAGGAGCTTGGGCTGGTAACTGCTTCTGCTGTCTCACTCTAGTTCGTCTTCTCAAACACTACACACTTCTGAGACGTTCTCTCTCCAACTCTCCTGTCAGCCCAGCCAAAACACACTTCCCAGCATTTGCTAGTAATTCTTGTAGATGAGTCCCTGGTTACTGTGCTGGCTGTGTCTGCGGTTCTTAGCTTTTGCACCGGTGAGTTGTATAGGCAGCCTACGTATTTAATGTCGATCGAGAATTTGAAACCTCATAAGCACTAAATAAGCATTGTTATTCAAGGCTACGACATTGTCTAGCTTTATAGTGGTATCGGAGATGGTATTAAAATTAGAGCTGGAGCCAAGAAGTTTGGTTGACTTCTAAGTTTCAAAGGCAGCTCCAATATCTCAGGAGAAGAGTTGGACCAATGGAAACAGAGTGAGTCTTGTTGCGGAAGAATTTCTCAAATCATTGTACCAGGTACCTTTTGACTTCATGCCTTAAGGTTTGGAAAACGTCCTGAGGCGTTTTGAATCTCGATAGTGCTTGGCTGTAGAAGTGTGTATTTAGGCATTTCTTTCCCTCTTCTGAGCATTTCACAACAGATGCTGTGGAATAAAGTTCATTGCGAGAGTTCTCACACATCTTATTTACAAAAATGACATGCTATACTTGAAGATATCCTTACCTAAGATGCAGATACACTGCCCCAGCTTTAACACAGAACTCTAGAAAGCATGTAGCATGGAAAATTCTGGTGATAATAGTACTTTCAGCTGTCTACATAAAAGTTCTGTTGAGGTCAGTTTGAAATCAGAGTGAAGTTATGGGTCAACTTCTGTTCTTTGTGACAAGTTCTGATTTCGTCAAAGACAGAGGGGATTCTGCCTTTATATAGATTTTAATGGGCAGCTGCAGTTACCTCTAGCAGCATTCAAAATTAGTGCCTTGTGTTTACGTTATCTTCTAACTATTTTCACATCATCTACTCTCAGTATTTAATATCAGTAGGTAAGGATTTTGATGCAGTGAAAGTTTGACGTGTTCTAGAGGTCTGGCTTTTCTCTCAGTTCTGCATTTTGCCATTGCTTATGGTTTATAAAATGTGGATTTCCTTTGCTCTGGATTAATTGCTGAAAACAAAGAAATAAACTGTACCTTTCTAGCCACCCATCAAACAGAAGCAAGTATCTTCTCAAAGTCTGGAAGCAACCGAGTTGTGTTAATTTTAAAATAAAATTACCTATATAAAAAGTATGTCTTTTGAAGAACTACAACTTCTGTCTTAAGAAGCCTTCCAGGAAGTTTAAAGGTAAGTTACATTGACAGAACAGAGACTTAATTCAGTTTTTCTTTCCGTATATAAAAGAAGGACTCTAATTCAAAGTGTGGACTCTTGAGAAATGTTCAGTTTTGCCACATTAGTGAATAACTGAATGGAACAGAATGAAAATGGTGATGCATCACTGCAGGATGATACATCACAAAATATGGTTTATTCAATTATCTTGACAACTGAACTACAGTTTTAACTATTTATGATAATGCCTTCACAATATAGTAGTAAATATTTTATAATGTATTTTATGAAAATAACAAAGCCTTATAAATTCTGCACTGCACACAATAAAAGGCTGTAGCATGCTGCTATGAAACCTTTGCCAAGAAGCAGGGAACATGGAGGCACCTCATGCTTAAATCATAAAGCTTGCAGATTATTAAAATGCAGCCTTTTATATGTAATTTTTTAAAGAAATCGCACCGTGAAGTTCAGTAGCAGAATGAGATCCCCTTTCTATCCTTTCTAAAAGCATGGTTGTTTAAATAAAGGGTAAAATTCAGCTGCTGGCTGATAATGGAACATGATTTTTTTACCTTCAGCTCTGTTTCAGGTTTTCTACATACAGACTGAAATTGTGACAATTGCTTCTGCATGACTCCAGATATATTAATGTCTCTAGTCTCTGTTATATATATATGTAATAGATAAATGTAATGTACAGGCTTGCCAGAAGACCTTTAGATTAAGGGCCTTAACTTAAGCAAGGTAATCACTTGATGCATGTTTAATCTCAGGTGTATGAGATTTGCTCATATTTCCAGGATATTTTCATAATAAAGTCGAAAACCTGGAGGCTAGATAAATGCTAGTACTCTGTAGCCTAACTTTGGAATGTAACCTCTCATTATTTTCCTAGAGTTGGATTTTATAAACATAAATATCAAGAATATGTCCAAATTATTCTTACAGACGTGTTCATTTCTTTTACCTAAGTGAACCAACCGTTTTTACCAAGTGAAGCACAAACGAAGTGATGAAAATACCTTACTTCTCCTGTCATTGCAATGGCAATTAGGGCAGGCAGACTGCTATGGAAAGAGAGCTAAACAGGCTTTGGGAAAGAAACAATTTTTATGGACAAAAAAGTCTTTATGTGACTGTTTTGTTCAAAGCAAAATAAAATGGAGCAAAAAATTAAGCATTTGTAAATTGCTTTTTTCTTTGAGACAGCAAGAAGAAAAAATCTCTGCATGACAAGAATTTGAAATAGCACTTTTTACTAGGCATGTTATTTTAATTCTTTTATTCATAGTAATTGAAATAGGTGGTTAAAATTAAGATATTGTGTAGCATTTGGACCTAGCCTTACACTGTCAAGAAAATTTGTCAGAACTGTATATAGAGAGGGAGTATCGTCAATAAATAAAGAAAATCAACACCAGAATCTGCACTAAATATATATACGAAGTAATTTTAGAAAACATGAAAACCACTGTTGGCATCCTTTCTAGAAAATCCGGACTGCTCTGAAATATCTGAGCAGTTGAATTTGTTAACAAAGATCGTCACCATGTCTGTCTTGATCTCCTGTCATGAGTTCTTTCCTCCAGCCTCCCAGTTAGTTCTATTATACAAGGCAGTCGGATTTCAGAGCCTCTATTTGCAGGCTGTATTCCTCAAAACTGCAAAATTGGGTGGTGTAGGAGACTAGAATTTAATCTCAACAATTTTCAAATACCTCTGCTGATTATTGTGATTAAATATCAGAACAACTTTTTTGGACACGTACAAAACTGTGAATACAGTCTTACTCTAAAAATAATTTCTGGTTGGATAGTGAGAGCAGAACCTTTGAATTGTTTTCTATGAATGCTTGTACTGATAAAACAAAGGCTGTGGCCACAATCTTTGCTTCACTATCATGCAGGTCAGGCAACTTCTAATATGTGAGTCTTCCAGAGCACAAGTGCATAGGCAGCCCTAGTAATTAGACTTTCATTTAATTTGTTTTAGTCTATTTGAGGAAGTCCATTACCTTGAAGTTTCTGTAGCAAGCAGTTGGTATAACATAGCACAGCTGGTACCTCTCATGGTGAATACTATGGCTTAGGTTAAATACTTTCCTTATATTTTTCTTCTTTTTTTTCTTTCTTTTTTTCCCTGCATTAAGTAGGTCAAACCAGGAGTTTATAGAACAAATTAAATCAATTTCACACATAGAAGAGATTTCCAAATAACCATAACCATTTATTTCTGACTCTCCATTTAGCAGAAATGAAATTGTGTACCTTGCTTTTTTCATTTTTTAAAGCACACTGGGAAGCCCAGATCTGGCAGCCTCTGTGAAGGAGTCCATCTGTTTTTTTCTTTTTCCCAGCAGAGCCTTTCTTAACCCAACTGCATTTTATTTTGGGAATTTATTTTAGGTTCTGTCTTCAGTACATGCATCGGCTTGGCCTCCTGTTTCTTCAGCACAGAATTGTTGCTCTTTCCATTTCTAACATATAGACAATTTGCCATTTCCTAATATTTTTTTTTTCAATTTTCTCTGTACTTCCTTTTGATATAGCTTCGTTTCATTAGGGATATAATACTCATCAGCTGTTATGAAGTCTCTCGTGTTTTTCTTAATACTACAAATGAACCTAAATATTACATTAAAATTCTCACTAAAACCTCCTGTTTGCATCTGTATACGTGACTTGGATTAACACTATATTTTTTGCTGGAACAGACGAAGCAATAGATCTACCACATATAAAACCTCCACCTGAAAGGTGGAGGAAATAGGCTGCCTCAGAAAAACAAAACCGTTGAGAAAAAGGAAGTCATCAATAATGTGCCAGGTTTCTTTCCTTCTTTGAGAATGGTCCAAAAATGTTAAAAAAAAAAGATCCAAACTACCATCATATTTAAACTACTCCTCTAAATTATTGTGAAAGTTAAAAAATCAGACTGATTTCTCAGCAAACAAAGATTGTCCTGCTTTACTCAAGGAATAAGCTGATTTAGCAGCCTAAATAGCTCCTAAGCAAAACTATAGATCATGGTATACAGTCAAAAGGCTGATAATTTTCCTGCCCAAAGTATCAGCTTGGTGTGAAAAATGAGAACCGTGGGATAGGAGCAAGAAGAAATAGCTATGTGTGCAAAAATCTGTTTCCAGAAGCAAGGCTGGAAGGAGCTCCTTACAAATTCTCAAGTTTTCTGCTCTGGGCGTACTTCCTCACCGGTGTGCGTATAAAACCAGCACCACCTCTCCATACAGTGAATATTCTAAGCAGCCCAGGATCTGCATTCAGCAAGAGTAGCCTGAGCTGTAATTTCCTCTCTTGAAATGTGTTTGTGTAGTCTTTCTGTTGGAAAAGAAAGATGTGAAAACTAGCAGAAAAGACAATACTGGAGAAAAAAATGTAATTGTCGTATTCATACCAGCTGGGTTCCCCCCCACCCCCCCCGCCCCTTCGTGTTTTAGCCTAATCTTAAGTCACCAAGATAAGAAGGCTGAGTATGATCTATCCTCAGCTGAATTTCTTTACTGTGTCACGCTTAGGGAGAGAAACGGGACGGAAGAATTTTCTCCTGGCCCTCTGGATGAAATCACAAAGATCATGACCCCCAGCATTTCTCTTTGTTGTTTTTTGCTAACACCGTAGCAACTCATCAGCTACTTGTTTGACTTGTAACTCTATTTCTCTCATTCGCAATGAAACAAAACACCCTCCCGGTTATTTTCTAGGTTTCTGATTTAGACCCATTATCACCTGGTAAAGAAAAGCCAAGAAAACACGGTGAGTAGATACTGTCAAAAGACACGCTGGAAGATTTCCAGGTGTAAAGTGCAAAGTTCTAGCCGTAACTTTTAAATTCTGCATCTAAAAAATCTAATTCATATGTGAAACTTCCACATTTTTGTAGTAGGATGCAATTACCGCAGTGTTATGTTCATACCTGGCTTGCTGAGACAGGCCAGAGCAGGTGAGTCCGGCTGGCTCTCCACTCTGTCCGTTCACTCTCCCCAGCTTCCCAAAGTGAGCATTCCCAGGTGAGGGATTTGGTTTTCCTTCTGCTGACACTAATGACAATATTTCTTTGATTTCACTGGAGGAAGAACTGCACCACTACCGAGGGAATAATTAGGATTATTCCTCCAGTGATCTAGATATAGTTAAGATTTAAAAGGAGTGATCCAGAACATAAATCTACTCGAAGGTGGACCATTAATAGTAAAGGGCAGTCTCAGGGAAAAGTCTCTCCTTTTAAAATCAGAGCAGCAGGCTTTTTACAGCAGCAGAAGTGCAAGGTGAAAAAAGTGTCAGCAACAATAGATCTGCTCATACGTTGAGCAATGCTTTAAACTGTGACCTAAATGCATTTAAACCTGATTCACTCTGCCCTGGTCCTTTCATCTTCTGCTAGAAAAGATTTAGACAACATTGTGTGCTTCCACAAACATGTAATCAGCTGGGGTTTTATTGGAAGACCTCAGACGAAAGACCTAACAGCTGTTAATTTGTGCGTAGCTGAAGGCTTTAGCTGACAGGAATTTGATGAATACTGCAGGTATCTGGGACACTGCTTCAAGACTCCCAGCAGCCATTGGTTGTAATAGTGACTGAAGAAAATTTTTACAAATAATAGATGCCTAGAGATTGAATACAGCTGAAAAATAAGTAGTAGATAACGTCATTATTTAGATTCAGAGCTCTTGCAGAAATAACTGGCTATCGTTATTTGCGTGTACTGGGGACAAGACAACAGCCTCTCGATCTTCTCTGAGGTCTTTCGGCAACTACTGTCAGATATATAACATATATATATATATAGACACATATATATATACATATACATATATATATGTAAATAACAATTTTCAGACAGGGCAGATGTATGGAAGTAGATGCACATTTTGCATCTCGCAACTCACAGCCCTCCTAGCTTAGGGACCTTGCACAGAGAAATTGCATAAACTGGAGGGTGGTTTGATCATAACCTTTGTGAGTGGGAGTAAAAATACCGTGTGCCCATCTGACAGCCACAGCCTTGGTATTGCAACAACCTGCTTTTTAAGTGGGTAAATGAGACAAGAGAAGTGCTGTAGAAATTTTTTTAAAAAAACTTTCTTAAATTTGCTGTGTTTAAAGACACCAAATCTGTTTATTTTCTCCTCAATATTTCTTTTTGAGAGCAGGAAAACCACTGTGAGTTGCTTGTACCATCCTTTGCTTTACAACAGGTACATTTCTCTGCCTCAGTAGAATAAATAATGCAATATAACCAAAAGGCGCCGGTGCCGAGTATAGTAATTCAAAAAGTCTGTTTGACACAATGACCCATAAGGTCATGTCAGAGAAAGCACAGTGGAACATGTTCTTCTTTAGTCTCCATTTTCTGGTGCGGTTTAAAAATTTTTTTAAGCATTTAGAGTTTAGATCTCATCTTTTGGGAGCCCAAGTCATTTTCCAAAGTGTCCACAGCACATGTAGTTTTCAGAGGCAAAAACGCTGAGCGCTTTTCTTCTGCAATTCACATTATAAAGGGTAAAAAAATGAAATCTCTGCGGGACAAAAAGGGATTCTTGTTTCCCCTTCCCCCATGCCTTTTTTTTCCCAGTAGGACGTGTATTGCTGTGCTTCGCCGCTCACTGACACTTCCAGCAAAACCATGAATTCCAAGCACATGAAAGCAAGTGGTCAGGAATCTCTAGATATCATATTCATACCATGCTGTTTTCCTAGTGGTCTGGAGACGACAAATCACTGCTCAAAAAATAACTAGGTCTTCTTCTAATGCTAGTTATGAGATGAAGATTTGGCTCAATTTAGCTGTGCAGTGGAGCCTGATCTGCAAATGTACAGTTTTCTAAATTGTGGCAGAACAGTATTTTAACATTCGCTGCAATGCTGTTAATTTTTTTTTTTGTTAGCATTCCTTCACCTTCTAAAGGAAATTTAGCAACGAAGCTTATATATTGTCTTCACCATTTTTCTATGTTGATTGATGCGTATTCAACACTAAGTTCACTTTATCTTTTCAAATTTTGCATCATCAGTTGCTTCCATTTGCACTCTGCGTGAAAGTGAATGCCCAGAGTAAAAAGAGTTTGTTCGCTGCCACAATTTACTTTCTGTTGGTAAAAAGTAAAGGTTGGAGTTAGAGAGAAAAGCCCTCCAAGGCCCCTCTTTTTAGGCTTCTCTCACTGTATCCATAACCTTGTTATGAACTGTTTGCCCAGAACAGATCACTAGAAATGAAGTTGTCTCTTAAAAAAAAAAAAAATAAAAAGAAGCTTGAATGATGACTGGTTGTTTAATATTTACCAACTATAAGCACAAACCTGTAGAAGAGAATGTGCTAAATGTCCTTGAGCACTTGAGCCGTGCAACTACCATGGAATTCTTCAGTGTAATACTTTAGGGAATGAAAATAGCAGTAAAAGGAAGGAAAAGTGTAGGAAGAAATGGAACAAATGTATTCTGAATTGCAGAAGGGAGGTCTTTTAATGGAAGAACATCTCTTATTCGTGACAACTGCTAAAGAATGAAGTGGTGTTTATAAAATCCAGTGAAAACTTCATTGAGTGTGATATTAAGGAACAGAAAAGGCCTTTGATCAAATGCTCCAATGAACTCGGTGAAAGGAATATGGCTTTCATGCAATCTATTTCTAAACTTCAAACTTCTTAGTGGGTAGAAATTAAATAAAAATAGAGATTCTACCTCAATTGTGCAAAATATAATTTTGTTCTGTTCTCTTCTATAGACTGTTAATCAAAATATGAGGAATATTTTGAACTTTAAATAAGAATGAAACAAATATTCATTCTTTTCAACATGACAGCTGTCCGCTCTCCGTTCACGTCATTGGCCTGGAAGAGACAGGAAAGAGAAAAAGGAAAGACAGCTTAAAAATCAGCTTGCCTTACAATACTCTTAACTTTTGAGGGAACCAATTGGCCATGAAAAGGCTAATTGCATTAAACTGCCTAGACTACTTTGGAATGACAGTTACGCAAGATTCACTAGGGCTCTTCTGCAAAACTACAAAAGAGATCTTGAAATATCAGCACCTGAAATTTTACAAGCACCTGATGAGCTTGAGCCGGCACTGCTGTAACACAGGTGATCGGTGAAGTATTTAGCTCAGAATTCTGTGTGCAGCTGTGGAAAGATGTCTTGAAAGTGACTTCTGGATCAGTGAGATCTTGTCTTTTCCCCCATGTTTCTTTACCCATGCTTAATATATTTTTGGAGCAGTAACCCACTTGTTTGAAATTGCCAGGAATACGACCCTCAAGAAGCAAAAATCTCCAGGCCTTCCTAATTCTCCTTCTCTCCATTATACTCTTTGCAAATCACTGATGATATTTCTGGCTTCCAACTACACAGAAGCCTAACCTGATCAGTTATACCTGATATATAGGTATATAGGTATACTGATCAGCAGTATACCTTGCCTGCAACGTCTTTGGCTATTTACTACAGTCTGTCACTACTACAATCACTAGTCTTGTTTCCAACAATTATTAATCTTCTTCCTCAAAGCCCTTGACATTATCTCATTCATTTCCTTCTCCTTTTCACCAGTGCTATCTGTACTGTCCTTCTTCTCCTTGGTTTCCTTTTTTTTTTTTGTATGCCTTGGCTTACTTTACTGAGTAATCAAACTAGGATATAAGGCACATGGGAAAAATTAAGTGTTGATAGAGATGAGTGAAGTTACCAGATGGAATCTGTACTACGTTTTTCAGACTTTGCAAACTTTCAGTTTACCTTACTCTGACTTTCTAGTTTTGCTTATTTTAGACTTCCAAAATTAGGATAAGAAAGAAACATCCATTCTTGCCAGATTCATGGAAAGCAAGATGCCACACTAAGTACAGTACAGAAGAAGGCAAGGCATCATTTTGAGCACGCGCTCAAGAATATCAGATAAAGAAAAGCAGCTATGTACTCTGATTAGCAACAGCTTTGCCGTATGGGCAGGCAATAATATTCTGTGACAAGTGCTATCTTTAGGATACTTTGTCCTAGAAGCTCAAGTCCCTCTTTGATTCCTTTGTAGGCAGCAATACTACTGTACATGACTTTAGCCAACTTAGATCCTTTGAGAAATACTGTTGGAAATGAGAACAATCCTCACTGTGATTGGAGAAGTTTGCAGAATACAAGCAGTAATGTGACTTCTGTGGTTGCACTTTGGCCCTAGTTTATATTTAACACCTTTGAGCTTATTTTCAAACACTTCTCTGAACAGGTTTGGCAGAAGTATTTTGGATGAAAGGGCCGTAACAGAAATATTCTCTCTAAAGTATGATTTCTTCTTTCTAAAACGTAAACTTCAATTCGGGTCACTTTCACGTGTCTGTACATGCATTTCTGGGGTGTTGTACTTGAAGCGTGCATACGCAGGCACCCTCACATGCACACACTTCTATGTGAGAACTGCGTTAGTAGTTTCGTGCTGTGGAAGCAGTGGAACAGCTCCTTCCATTTGAAAGGCTTTTGAGTGATTTAGAGATAAGGAAGTAAAATGTTTAATAGAATTATACAGATCCATGTCCTCAGTAATTGGCTTTTATTGCCATAAAAAGATCCTCTTCCAAAAGAGAAAAAGAGAGGGTAAAAGGAGACTGCACTACTGTCAGCCTCAGAAAGCCATTTTGGTTCATCAGAGAGCAGTGATTATATATGAATAAGCACGGTGGGATTTTTTTATTATTTTTTTTTTAACATCTAAAAGTGTGACATATAGAGCCAGGGAACCCTGGACTGTGAAAGGAGACGGCATAGTTTGCCTCTAGTAATTACATTACATAGCCTTTTCCTGATTGAGTAAGTAGCGTTCAAAGGCTTATAGACATGATAACAGAATCTACGTAATTTGTTAGAATTATAGAAAAGGTGTCATTTGAGATGTTACACAGTAATTACTTGGGAATATTGATGGCATGCCTGCAATAAGATACAAAGCAAAGTGTATCTCATAGTTGTCTTTTTAGTGACTGACGGGGCAAATTAGGAAAAATATGATATCTGATTGATTCTACTTTCACAGTTCCCTTCTTTCAGTGAAAAAAACCCCCAGATGTTTAAAGCAGCAGACTGCTTTTCTGGTGCAGACAGCAAAGATGCAAATTTACAATTATATAGGCAAAAATACAAATCACACTTCACAAATTCAGATAATGTCCTTTCAAAGAATCACAAAACACATCATTGAAAGGGATCAACTCTTAATATATGTATCATCAGGTCCAATTACAGCTGCTACTATTTCAGAGTGGAATTTATAGCTGTGATAAGCTCTTATATTGTTTGATAAAAGCTGACACCAACATTGCTAAAGCAGCAGTGTTTTCTTTCTTATATTGCCCATTTGAATTGTGTCTCTTTCACTGATGACTGCAAACAGTTCCTCTTTCTCTTCTCCTCCTGTTTTTCTCTTTCTTTTTTCATTCTTTCATTATTTTATTTTTGTGGCAAATATATCTTTATTTTTGTGGAAGTAAGTATTCCATAAATATTAACATTTCGGGGGGGTGTGTATTTTTAAGAAATATGCGTGAACAAAACTACTTAACAAAACAAACTGGTAACTCCACTTACATCTCCACCGACAGTGCAATTGTTTAGGGAGCTAGAAATAGGATCCTATGAATTTGACCCTTTTGAATTATTCAAACTGGGTATTAGGGAAGCTGTAAGTGCTACCATACCTGATGAGGAACCCAAATGGAGGTATACAACAGGAAACGTAACTATTGTAAATCCTTTTAAAAAGATACGGGCTAGCGGGGGTTCATCCTGCTTCGTATTACCACCATTGCTTTCCATGGCTTAGAAGTAATTCTAAGATTATACACCTGTGTGGTTGCGTAGCTCTGAGTTAAAGGCCGGGAGCATTTGAGTAGGAAGAAATGAAGTAAGGGTTTGGTCGCTGATAGCAGAAGTACGCGCATCCACAGTAGGAACAGAGGAGCGGACATATCAACATAGGAGTCGGCAAGCTGTATCACATGGGGTTCATCAAAAAAATCAGAAAGTCAGAAATCAATATTTCTAACTAGAATTTTCATCCATGCAATGAGGCTTATGAATCCAAGACAATCCGTTCTCTCTCTGTGTTACTGCCCATGCTCTGCGGAGTTGCTCAGGCTGTGAACGTCGACTGTTCACCTGGTATTTCTTCCAGCCTGCATACTCTCACATTACATGATTCTAATAATCGCATGTATTATTTGCCTGAGACAGAGATTACAAACATGAGAAAAAATACAGATATGAGCTGAAGAAGAAACCCATAACAGTAAACTTACTGCATGTATCCCTTCTCTCCCACCACTTTACACAATTCCTCAGGATGCATTCTCCGTTCTTACTCCCTCTGAGAAAATGTTACTACTGTGCATAGTTACTATTCTGTTTTACTACTTTGTATGTTCCACTAGAGATGTCTTGCCTTCTTCCTCTACATGGCTCATGATAAAATTTATCTTTCCAAACTACTGGTGAATTTGACTGGTGAATTGCTTCCTTTTTTTCCTTTCCTTTCTACATAAGAATGAATTGGCTTTCAGAAAGATAGTAATAAAAATCTCCCACTAATAGCCTGTACTCCCTTACCTGGTATCCTTTCATCTTTTGTCTCCCCTTTTGACAAAATTCAGCCCCCTGAGTTGTATTACTTTGCTCTTTTCACTGTTAACAACTGTATTGTAATCATTTGTTTCAAACCTCAGGTAGGCCAACCGGTATATAAACATTTCATTTTTAGATAAAAAATTGATGTGTTAACCTGTGCCTTGCAGTTCTGTGAAATCTAGCAGGAAACGTAGCACAACAGTTATCTCTCCAGGTTATTCTTTGCTGTTATCACAACAAAATAATTTTTTACTCAGAGGAACATCAACTTTTCTTTATGCCAGCTGATTTTCTGATAAAGAATAGTTGAAAGAGGGTTTTTTTTTTTTCCTCTGACTCTAAAGGCAAAATATTAATTGCTTAAGAAAACAAATGCCCAATGTCTTTCTCTTTACTGTACAGCTAATTACAAATAATGACATTTTAATTGAAAACTTCTTATATGAATTATGAAGGCTGGTTACTTTCAATCTAAAAGGTACAGACTGCAGAAGGAGAAAGCCAGAAACATCCTTTAGAAAATGGAAAAGGAAGCTGGAAATGGTAATGATTCAATGTTCCTTATTTATTATTGAATTCTGCACCTTTTCAATGCTTTTCGTCCTTTCTTGAAGCTTTGCTGTCCTCAGAGGTTGTACATTTATTTTTCTTTCCTCTGATTTTATTTTTATTTTCTGCTTTCATAGTGCTGGAAGACTTTGAAGGCTTGTGTCAGCAGCAATACTTAATCATTGGTTGTGAGAAAATGCGTGAATATTTATATGAATAACCATATGACTAATATTATCTTTCTCCACCTATTACATGCAGTCATTTAGACGTTTTTCTAAGTCTTTTGGAATACTGTAATTGTATTATAGGTTATGCTAATGTATCAGCATGAGAGATATATATAGATATTTTTACATATTACTAAATTTTTTCTGATTGTTAAGCTAAAATAATCGACTGCTCTTCCTGTTTGGTAATTTCTAAATGTATTTGCTTTAGAAAATGAAATTATACTAAGCTGTTTCAGGTCTGTCTCATGAATTTGGTCAGTGATTCTGGGAATTACCTTTTGAACATTTCTTTTCAAATATCCATTTCTAAGCACTATTCACCTGGGTAGGCATTTCCCTGTATGAACAGTTAAACTTACCTGAGGTCAGCCTGGTCTACAATTGCTATAATTTAAACTAATATCCTATCAACATTTTAATTTTTTTCAGGATAGATTTAACTCAAGTTTTGCATTAAACATATTGGCCATTTAAGAACTGTATTTTTAAATAAGATTGGTTTATAGTTCTTTATCGTGTTGAACCTAACCCTAAGAAAAAACATAGAGTTTAGTCTAGTCCTTAGAGATCCATTTCAGCCATTAGGATTAGACGAGAGTTTTACAGTCCTCTAGAGATTGTCCTTTTTGCTGCCATTAGTACTGTTAGGAAAAGGGTTTTTTCACCTTGTGGCCCTTTTGGCAAAAGGCATTTCAGACCTCAAACCACCACCAAGTGTTCAAAGCATTTAGGGGCCGTTTGGGACTCCCTCCGCCTCCGGCGATCCTGTGATGCCAGAGCAGGAGGTGGTTTGTTAGGTCGCAGAACCCCCTCCTCCAGCCAGTCCGACCGTGCCAAATTCCAGTACAATTTGGTGCACAGAAGACCTACGGTCCCTAGCAGGGCTGGCTAATGCATTCCTTTTTTAGTTCTGTTGTGTGGATCTCCACTTCCATGGCTCAGGCACTAAATTCTCCGTTTCTTATTCTGTCGTGTTTCACTCGTGATAATATTTATCTTCCTCAAAACACAATTTATGCTTTGCTGATGGTTCTGGACACCGATTCCTGTCAGCTCATCTTTCCCTTTTCTTCTCTGTGCTAGTCTTGTTTCTATCTACTCTTTCTTCATGGATTACATTTATCAAATCTTAATCCTGTTTATCTCCTCAAAATAATTACTCCATTTTATTGATAAAGTTTCTGAAATGGAAAGCCCAAAGCTCACCGTAATATTTCAGATGAGACCTACTGTATATTGCATGGAACACTGTAATTACCTGGCTTATTTTGTGAGTGATGCTACTGTTCCCATACTCCATTACAGCATTTTCCTCTTTCTTCATCCACAATCAGTTTTTAGACTTTGGAAATTTATCATCTGCTGTGATCTTCAGTTTAATTTTTCATAACACTTCATGTTAGTAATTTCAGTTTTCTTTCTTCTCTTTATTACTCTTGCTTATTTAAAATTATTTCTATCAAAGATAAGATCAGAAATATTTTGTTGAGACTTCTACATTTCGAATAGCGCCTGAGCATCCCAACTCAAAGACGAGTCCAACATCAGATTTCAACTGAAGCTGAATTCCGTAGTATTGAACCCTTTGCCAGTGGTTTCATTTCTCCTTTGTTCTGTCATGTGGTTCCATGTCCAATTCCAAACTCTACCCAAATCCTATTTTTTTTTTTAAATCTTAGTTGCAATACAAATATCAAGAGTTAGCTTAAACTCTAAGAATCTAATTCTAACTTATCCGATGTCAACTACATGGAAGAAAATTAAATACCTTTAGTCCTCTCTGGTCTCCGTTGCCTGTTGTACGTTGCCTGTTACCAGGCAACTTGCAATCTTGCTAGAATTCGTCTGGTTTGGAAAGTAGATGTACGCACAGTATGCATAGGCGCAGTCCAAAATTAGTAATATAAATTGGTACAAACATATTTGTTTCACAAAGTTGCAGCCATTCTCTTATGAGTGATATAACACAGCTCCATGAATTGCACACAGTAGCCAGAGCCGAAATACGATTGATTTATTGAAATACGTACCTGCTGTAACCTTTTCAAGAATTTCCTGTGTTATGCCATTTTTTTCCCAGTGAAGTTAATCTTGTTTTTCTGTAGCAACAGTCAGTCATCACTGCTGGATCGAAAGAAAAGAGGGGCAAGTTTGCCTCTGGCCCTCTTCTCGCCATATGACAAAAGCTGTAAACTTTGCCTGTTAATGGTGCTGAACTACCTATCCAATGCATATGCAAAGACTATATGGAAAATAGGACGGTATAAAACGCACTCTTTTGATGCTTCCTGTGTGTGCAAGCATGTTATTTAGTCTCACAAAAGAAGCATTCCCCTTTACTAGATTTCAATCGCAGATATTTTGGAAGGCACTAAATGTGCTGGTGTTGTCTGGATCTAAGCTGAGAGGTTTAGAAAGCAATGTGTGTGTGATCGGGAAGCTGTCTCAGTTTCAGAAACGTTATTTGGATAACCCAGGGACACACTGAATTCAAACCTAGGGACATATAAGAAGCACCGGCAAATCTCCGTCTCTCTCTGAAACCCTGCCTGCCAGTGAAAAAAAAAAAAAGCTGTTCAATCCGACATTGAATCTCATAAGCAACGCCTAACCTAGCGGACTCAAAAGCTCAGTCGTACTTCTATCCCATTACAGAAATGCATGCGGCTATAGGGTGTGCAGAGCGCTGCACGCTCAAAGGTCACAGAGAATAACCAGAGGATTAGACCCACGGGATGCGGGGCGGCACCGGCTCAGCACTCCGTGCAGCGGTGCTGTGCAGCCAGACCTGCACGGAGGGGTTTGTGGTTAGGCAGCGTGTTTTGGTACCTACGATACCAAAAAAGAGCGAGCAAATCATGACCTCATCCAATCTAACAGATTTTTTTCATTGACTTCATGAAGCAAAAATTATACTTCGCTGTCTAATAGGGGCTTTCCTTTCAGAAATGTAATAAATTTCCAAACTCTATTTCAATCAGTTATTCTCATCCGTATTTTTATTACAGTTTAAAGAAGAAATACTAGGTAGGTACTTTTGTTCTTCTGCAGGCACACATATTTTCTTTATCAGCAGAGCTGCTTCCATTGTACAGTTGTTTTCAATATAAGTTAATACTGATCTCTGCAAATTGCTGCAAGAAATTTTTTCTCCCCTTCCCCAGCACCTCGGTTTAACCTTAGAATAAGGATTAGTAAGAGGCAAGCCAGGTGTTTCTGAGGGCTAACCATAGATAATTTGAATTTCTGCCCATCAGCTGCAGGTCAGAGCTCAGTCTAAAGAAACTACTGAAATCCCATAGTGGCATCAAGATACCTGGAAGGCAATTAGCACCATCTGCATAACAGGAAAGTTTGCCCTCTGCAATGCTCCCAACACATTAGTTTTAAAATCTTAATATACGGATCTTAGTTTTGCAAATATTTCTGTATGCACCAATTTTTATTCCTGTTAGTAATGCGAGGCGCGTTTGTATCTTATTCAAAGGACTGCGTCATATCTGTTAACAAAGGACAAAAAAGACTAATAGCAGTGAGGCTATGAATGGCGGGTTTATTCTTTCAAAAAATAGGTATGTTCATAATCCTATATCTCCAAAAGACAATGCGTATTTACTGACTGGATAATAATGGCAAAAATCTTTATTCTCTAGATCTAGGAAGATTAGGAAGAAAAGGAAATAGTCTCAGATATCATTTTATTTGTATTTATGTGCAAAACAATAAATGCATGTAAGAGGCAATCAGCACGAAAGGCTTCAATATTCCGTCCTGAAAGGGTTGAGAGGAAAAGGTAAAAAGAAAATCGAACAAATTAAGAAATAGTGGTCAGTTAGAAATAACTTAGTGAAAGCCACAAGGAATTTCTGAAAGATGGAGTAGCTCTCCAGGCTTTGATAGCATTATTTTTATATGCCTTCTAGTCACAACTAAAAAAGTCTTTTCTCCTAAATGTATGCATGTCTTGAAATATATATTACACAGGAGGACAAAATCAAAGTCGCCGTGGTACAAAGCAGCTGGAAGCAAGTAAAGCCTTTTAACAAAGTTAACCTAAGACTCACTTTAAAAAAATGTGATGACTAACCTCACCTTCAAAATTTTTCCTACAAAAAGTATCCACCTGACGGGGGATGGACGGCAGACTAGCATTACTTCTCCTGATCTGCTAACAGATTCAAATTGCGTATCCAGTTGTTTAAAGCAAAATCATTCTTCCTCCTTCATCCTCTTTTCTCAGGCCCTACTTCTGCATACCCGTTTACACATTCTCCCTTCTCTTTGAGCCTGTAATACTCTCTTGCCAAGAATTTTTTTTAATTTTTTTTTTACTCTGTGTCCAGCAAAATGGGTCCTGATTAGCGAATGCTTCTGGTCACTGCAGAAAAATAAAAGATAAAGAATGATTGTTTCATTTGTACCGATAATTGCAGGACAGCAAAGCAAAAGTCTTCACCGAGTCTGAACCGCCCCCACATGTATAAGACGGATGCCTAAAATATCTGAATTCTAATTCTTCTTGAAATAACAGAAAAATGTCAAGACAGGAACTAGACAAATGGGTGGTAAGTCAGGAGGGGGACAAGAGGAAAGATGCAACCTCAAATTAACCATTTTAAATGCTACTTATGTTTGATTCAGCAAGACCTTTAAGTCTGTTAAATAAAACTACAGCATCTTTGAGAGTCTTGATGTTATTTTAATATCCCTTATGACAGTAAAAAATGGACTGGGGCTATGGGCTATGTCATTTGCTTGTGAATTAGATAAATCTTAAAGTTTATTTTCTGACTGTATATTTAGCTTTTGCAGTTACCCCTAAGACATTAATCTATTGAAAAGGAGAAGATATCATCTTTCAGGAGAAACATGTCATAAATATTTTGATAAAGTATTTATAATCCTCAAAACCAGATGGCTGCTCCGTGAAGATTGTCAGCTGAGAAGGTTTGCTGACAGAAACATGTTAAACAACTGCAAATTTTTTGAGGGAAGGACTTGCACCAAAAAATTCAGATGCATTCTTCTATTAATCAATCACAGCTGGGTGATTTTTTGACAGCAGGAGCATGCTGGACCTAATTTGATTGTCTTGCACTTTTCCTGATTAGCAAATTCTGGGTAAGGTGAAACTTGATGGAGAGAGCATAAAAGCAGATCACTTGCACAAAGTATAGATAGGATGAAAGGAGAAGAAAAGAGTTTGATTTGCAGATGAAGGTAAATCCACGGGATTGTATTCACATGTACAAAAATGAGTTTTGTTTTGGCCGAGATACTAATAGACAGCATTTAGACTTTCAGAAGTGTTGTATAAACCCCCCCAAAGAATAGCTATTACATAAGCAGTGTAAAGGAATTGAGATTTCACGTGCTCTTTGAGTCTTTTCTGTACGTATGAAGTGCCTTTTTGATGGAAAGACAAACACATGGCAAGACAGGGCTCAGTAAAGTGTCGTATCGCTGCATTCATTCCCAGCTGAGGACGTCAACAGGGTCACGTAGTCCGGGGTGCAGAAGGATACCGAGGGACTGAGAAACGTAATCGGAAGAACAGTTGCTGACAAATATTCTCCTCCTTAATATGAGATTTGGCGATACTTGATAGTGGAAGGCTTGCTGTTGCGAGAACGCTGGCGTCTCCGACATCTTCTCACTGGCTCTTCCCCGGCTCTACGAGTTCTCAGATGTCCCCTGGGCAGATCGCCAATTTTGTATTTGCCGTTCACGTTTCTAAAGCATTTGTGGTCTCTTTCGGGTGGATTAGAGACCTTTCTATCACTGTGTATTGATGAAATGAATGAAAAAGCCAAACCAAAAACACTTAGTCCACGTTGGTAATTTCCAAAATACATCGTAGAGTTGCTGCTAATTTTTGGCAAGTGAAGTTTTGATTGTAAAACCAATGATGTTTTAATTATGATGTCACTGAAAAGGAACAGGTCTGTAATGCAGCAAAAGCAGTCAAACGACATTCAGAACTGTAGTAAGATGATTTGGTATCTAAGTTTCTCCCCCTCAGGTTTCTCTGAGGCACTTCCACTGTTTTTTGCTAACACCCTGCCGATACCACCAGGAGAAGAGGGAGGAACTGCTGTAAATGCGGTGAACCAACTTCTGATTTTATCTTGATATAGCCGTGATCATGCCTGAGGACTGTCAATTATCTCGGGATTAAGTATGGATATGAATCCTAGTTGCTTCGAATAAGACTAGTAAAATAAATTCTAATGTGATCAGGTTAGATTTTCTCTGGGCCTTGGTGGGACTGCATTGTGTGTAACTGAAGAGCTCTGTACTTCTAGAAAATACTTTTCACCAAGAATTGCCTAACTATAAAAGATCCTTGCCTTCCAGATCAGAAATGAATGCAACTAACAAAGGCCAGCCTAGTGTTTGAGAGAGGCTTCGTTGCCGAGCAGTCACTGAATCCACAAAAGATAATAATTTCGGTATTGGTTTTGGAAAAGAAAAAAAGTGATCCTACAATTTTTGGTTGAGACATCACAAAATGATTTTCATTTTTCTCTACTTTTTAACTAACTGAAAAAGTGTGACTAAGATTTGAGGCATTTCAAATTACTTTGTTGATCTGGAAAGAAAAATGCATTTTAGACATGAGTAGTAAAAGCATAAAGTGAAAAATGGCAAAGGCCAGGATGTGTGAGACCCCCTAAGACCTAACCGGAGGTGTGTAAGAGAACGGTGAAAAAAACAGGAGTATCGTTCAGCCGGAATGGGGTAAATACTAAGGACATGGTAGCTATGCCTCACAAAACAATTACATATTTTGCGTTTGCTTTTAAAAGAGATGATGGCAGAATCTGATATTACAGAACAATGAGAAATAACTTTCCACACTGACGTAAGGATGTTCAATGGCGAAGCGCACTCAGGGCAGGTCAGCACTTATGCACAGCTATATTTTTTCCATTTTGCAACCTGGAGGCTGCCTGTAGCCCAGCTGCGCTGGGTCTCCTGGTTCAGAGCCCATACTGGCTCGCTTCAGCTGACTTCAGGACTATTCTACAAACGTCCTGATGGCGACATCACTTTGCTGTTGTGCGGTCCACAAATAAACTTGGGGAAAACAGTTTATGCAGTCCTAATTTGTGTGCTTATCCTCTGCTCACATACAAAATAAGTGATATTTTATGTATAATAGTCTAGGTTATGGTCACTGAGCTAGGCATAATACATTCATTTTGTTCACGCTGCAAATACAGGCATACTTAGACATACGATAAGGACTATTGCTGACCTGAGTAAGCTATAAACCGAGAGTAGAGCACACTTTCTCAAAGCACGTAGTGGCAATGAAGCTCAACTTGAACCCAGCATTGACAAAATGCCGTGTAGAAATAGCTTCTGTTGATAGACAGGATTCTGCCAAAAAACCTATGTAATTTTGGAAACTGCAACAACCAAATGTAGTTTAGAGAGAGAGTTTCACAGACTTGTAACAACAACTTCTAGTATTTATTGGCTATTTATCCATTTAAGAAGAGCTGAGTGTACTCAGCCACAGGATAGAGTTTATTATGGAAGACAATTGCAGAAATATAAATATAATAATGGGAGTCTTCAAGGCGATTGTGAGGCCGCGTGTAGAATTCCTATAGACGCAATCTCTGCTCAGGAGAACCTCACGGAAATGAGAAATGAAAACTTCCACAAAATCTTTTAAAGCCAGTGATGAGAACGGTAGGCAGTAGCTCCAATACATAAGGCTTGATGCATACCTGTCACTTAACTCGTCATTAACTAATAATCAGATGTGTAAGACCTTAGCCATGACTGAAAGTTGCTTTGAAATGAGTTGGTAATTTAGATACTCTTTTTTTTGGTTGGGTTGGATTTTTTTTTCATGTTTATTTTTCTTCACAAAGGTTTGAGGTTTGGTTTTGTTTTGTTTTTTTTTTTTTTTTTCCCCAGCAGATGTAAAGAGCAGCACTGGTAAGCTGCAGAGACACTTTGGGAGTCTGCCAGGAACAAGATCAAAGACAGGTAGACAAGCAAGCATTTGTGTGTCTGACCTACCTTTCTTGATTCTCGCAAGGTATCTTCTAGCTGCAGCAAGGTAAATATTTGGTGTTCCTAATTATAATAAAGTGATTTTTTTAAAGTAATTAGTATAATTAATATTATCTCATGAAAAGTGGACTTAACTAAAAGACATTACACAACCCTCAGTAGTGTTACAGAAACAGACATTCCTCAGGTCCTCTTCTTAATTTCCACTTATCTCTCTATGTGAAGATGAGAATTTTCTACTGGGGTGTGTGTGTGTGTGTGTCTGTCTTTCTGATTTTTCAGAAAATTCAAGGATTACTAAGTCAGATGTCAAGAGTTACTGCATCATGGCGTTTCAAAATTTAGAAAGAAAGCTGAACATGATTGGATATTCTTGCATGTAAAAATGAAGTAGGGCTGTACAAAACCTGAAGGATCTGAAGTCAGAGCTCAGTTTGATTTATTACTGTATGTGCTGGTTCGGGCTGGGGTCGAGTTCCTTGTCTTCCCAGCGGCCGGAACGGGGCTGTGCTTTGGATCAACGCTGGAGAGAGCGTTGCCAACCCAGGGCTGTTCTGGTTCCTGCGGAGCAGGGCTCACCCAGAGCCAAGGGCCGTTC
>JANZLQ010000032.1:25091626-25105201 GCA_026212715.1 Elanus axillaris
TGGTTGGTTGGTTGGTTGGTTGGTTGGTTGGTTGGTTGGTTGGTTGGTTGGTTGGTTGGTTGGTTGGTTGGTTGGTTTCATTTGGAGGGGAGCTGTTGGGCTTTGTAGAAAGCTGTTGGGTGGCTTTGTTGTAAGAGCATGCCTAGGAATGTGTCTTTTGCACAGAAGCCGTGTCATGCGAGAGCAGGTAAGGTGTTTGCTTGTAAAGTCTATGGGAAATGAATCAATTTCTGCAGCCTCTGCTGTTAGGCATGTAGATAATCTGTTCTGGATGCGTTTTGTACTGAGAACCAGTAAATCTGGGCTTTTAATTACTTTCATTGCTAGAATAGCAAGACAGAAAACATAAAAACTAATAGTGAATCAACTCGCTGTATATGTTGCCAAGGGTGAGATTTGGGAATGCGGAGCTGGAGAAAACACAAGCTTGGAGTTCCCAAACAGAGTCTATCCGTCATGGAAACGGCTGATGTGATGGTGTTCGCTTGCTGCAAGCACAGACTCGCAGCTGGAAGGGTGATGTATGCACCACCAAGCTGGTGGGACTGTGGCACTGTCATAGGCTGAACTGATGCAAGATTTCCAAAATGATAATGAAAACCTGCCTGTGACAGAATATAATGAAAGGTGAAAAGGTTGTTCCTTTTTTTGCTGGAGTAAAGGCAAATCTTCTGTCAATCAGTTGGCTTTTCTCCTGCTCGTTTTGCCTACAGCAGGTGGACTGTAGCTTCCTTGCAGTTGCATAGCAACTGGACCCGAATGTATTAGTGGTTAGCAGTAATTATAGCTTTGCCGACATTGTTTTAACAGAAGTAAATCTCCTCTGCCTTGCTTTTGCCCCTCCCCTGGTTTTAGCGTATTTGCCAAGATTCTGGCTTTCTCCTTGAGGAAAATTACCTATGGGAAAATGAGTTGAAACAAGCAGTTGTGTATCGCCTCACTGATAAAGCAGGTCTGGTATGCTTCGTCTAGAAGAAATCAATGTCTAATGCTTCCCAAAGGATAAGGGTAGGGACTCCAGTCACTTGCCTCGCTCTGTATACAGACATGATTGGTCTGTACGGAGCCTATACAGACAAATAAAGAATTACCTGGACGTCTTTGAAGACCGCTGTTCTAAGTAGCAAAGTGTTTGCGTCTCTGGCTTATGAAATGGAGGGTGTTAGTAACTGATATTGTTGAAATATCAGCTGTCCCTGGAACCAGAAGGCTTTCCAGTCTCTGAATTTCATCTTCATAATGATGAATTTTAGAACAGAAAAGTGCCCTGCTAATGTGTATTACGCCAGCCTCTAGTTAAATCCTGTAATTTAAAAATTTGCATTGTGGAAGTGTAGTCTTTCTCCTAAGTGGATACAACTTCCATTACGATCTGGATCGTAACAATTGGACTCTTAATAAAGCTGTCACGATATGAATGAGACAGTCTCTGCCATGAGCTTTCATCTCTTCAGCCTTCTACTGCTCAAAACCAGTGCATCGCAAAGCTTATTTAAACTTTTAATCTGAAGACTTAATTGGCTTGCATTTTTCTCTATGGTCCCTGCATTACCTTACTTAAGGTGACCAGCATTCGGTGAGTTAGGTGGAACAGTATCTTTACAATTCCTGTTTACATCTACTTAGAAGTTTTTTCACTTATGGAAAAAATGGTATTTAAAACTGTTAGGATCCTTTTGCAGAAAGGAAAAATACACATTTACTGTAAGTCTTGGCATAACACAAGGAAAACCAAAATGAAAGATTTTAGCACCACTTATCTACCTGGTTATCAGTAATGGATTATTTCTCCAAATCGGCCACTAAATAAGCTACCAATTCTTATTTAGGGCATTTTGCCAGTCTTTCAGGTCGTAAGTTACAAAAGGAAATTTTCTGCGACAGCCAGAATAAGACAACAGTAGGAGTTTTTTGTCTGCTTCCAGTTAGCAAACTGTGCTAAATAGCTTTATTGCCTGAAAATTGCCTTTCAGTGAAATTAGCAACATAATTTGAACTGAAAGAGAATAGTGGTATAACTTACTAATTACTGGAGTGCTTTGTGAAACCACCTCTAGCATGACTTTAACAAGAAAATACATTTACCTTCCTTTCCCCTCCTTTCATTAGGAATGAGCTTGATTAGCACCTAGAAACACAATAAATAATATTTAAGTCAGCTTGTTCCTTTCTTTCAGTGATTAGAATCTGAGTAGAAAAAGTTAAGGTGAAAAAGAGAAAAGTTGGCAACACAGGTCTGGAACCTTTCTCATTTCAAAGTTGTTTGATAGTGATATGGTAGGGTTGAAGAATGGAAATAAATGCCACAATACATTTCAATAAAATGGTGGTGTAACTAATGAACAAGCACCAAAGGAGCCGCAAGGGTGCTCAAGTAAAAGCAGACCATCTCTTTTTCTTGATCCATTCGTATCGATAAACTTGAAGGGAAATTAAAACTTTGGTAGCAATGACACATCACTTTTTGTCTTCAGTCCCAGTGTTCTACAACTGTGCAGAAGGGAGTCCTGCTACCTGAGATTCAGAACAATACAGAAAACATGCTGTAAATAAGAATTGCAAAATCATCCGACCAAAAAGGCAGTTTTGATATCTTGCACTATAACCCCATCACTTCTGCAAAACCTGCTAAAGTGAAGTGTAAACATCAAATCCAGGATTGAACCTGGTGAAAGAACTCCCATAGGAAAGACTCTCCAAGAGACTCTCACTCCTTTTAAATGAAAGGCAATAGATGGCAGTGAGGAGCAGAGGTCGAGATAGACTAATCGGGGAGACTCCAGAACGGATTTTGTGGGCTCAGAACACCAGTCTTTACCTTTGTGAGCCATTCAGCTTAAGATTAACGGAGAATGGGAAACCACTGTGCTGGGCGCCTTTCTACAACCTAGTTTTGGTTGAGGATTCTGCCTCGCTTACAGTATTTTGTACTAGATTTATTTAATTGTCTTTTGGTTTAAAAGTCAAACAAAATGGAATTGCTTACTGGGGTATACAAGTGTTGTGAAATCAGAGCACAGGGACATGTCTGATTGGCGTCTTGCTGGACGGTACGAGCATTATCTGACAAATAGCTGCGTAACCATGATGACTTTCTCTCTTCCTTGTCAAGTGTTTATCTGTTTTATCTTCCCCATAATGGTTGCCATCTCTTCTGCTTCTGTTAATTTAAATGAAAAATGTGCATGAAGTTTGGAGACAAAGATGCAGGTTCTTTAGTACTCCCTGTTCTCAGCCTTGTAAATCCTCTCTAGTGTTTATAATGCCCTTTTCCATAGGCATTCTTGGAGAAATAACTTGATTTTGGCAATGGGTAAAACTGCAGGTTGTTCTTTCAGATGCTGTCTTATGCTTAAAATGAAACACTAAAATAGTTATTTAAGATATACCTAAAAAAAATAGTTGTAAATATAGTAAATATAGTAAATGTAAATATAGTAAAAATAGGTTGTAAAAATAGTAATATATCCCTGTAAATATTACTAGCCTAGAGTGTTTGCTCATCTAATAAATGTATTCCTAAATATCCCACATTAATCTCCTACTGCTGTAATTATGGCTCGCATTTGTTTTCTGCGATCAGCATACCTCAAAATTTACGTTTTCTGAAGAGGGACATACTGAGCCGTTGATAAAAACCATCTGACAAATGACAGCAGACCTCTGGTCCACCAAGTTCACTCTTACTGGACATCAGTAGTAAGCTCCTAGAGATTTAAAAACCAAAACACTGTCCTTGGCAAAGTGTCCTGTGTTTTGAGACGAAATGGGTTTTCTTGAAACTCGGAGCAGTCCCTTTTCATTCTGAAGTGCAAATCTGAACCTTAGCAATCATAAAGCTTAAGATTCAAAGTTAGACACAATCATGAATGTCAGCACACTTCACTTGCACTGCCTCTGTTTTACTCTTTACTCCTATGTCAGACAGAGCTTCGTTTTCAGTCCAAAGTGCCAAGTGCTTTTTTCATTATGTACACTATTTGGGTTTTTTCTGGTTTGTTTTTTTTTTTCCTGTCCAGTCTCGCAATGATGATCTGCTGAAGCCTTAAGCTCTTACTGATTCTGTAGCTGACAAGCCAAATGCATAAAATTCTTGTATACATCCTAGTGTGGAAAGAGTATTCTGTTTCTCTTAACTTTACAATTGCGTAAACTCATCAAGGAGACTGAGTGATAAGGAAGAATCCATTCCACCGTTATTTTGGATATCAAAGCAGAGAGCCTTAGGTGATGTACAGTAGGATTATAATCTTTAAAAACATGATGAACCTTGCTTGGGTTTCATTTGAATGGGATGTTATCTGCATCCCCGTTAGCCATTTATTAAATGAGGTGCTTGATGGGAGCTGACTGGTGTGTAAGGCTGCAGGCATCGATGTTGACTGCTGTAAGTAAACCTTGCTAAATTAAAAAAACCCCAACAAACTGCGTTATTAAAGGATCAATCGCATCTGACTATGAATGGCATTTATAGAGACAAAAGTATTGAAACTGGTTGTTACTTAGTGTCTTACTGTGGTAGAAACTGCTAAACAATATTGTGAGGAAAAACCTCTGTAGATTAATGAGATGATTTATATTCTCCTTTAGAGATGCTCTCAGTACAATTATTTCAACAGTAACATGAATTATAAAAACGAAAGTCCAATTCAATAGGAAAAATGGAAGTGTACCTTACAGAGGAGTTAATGTTTTTCTAGCATCTTTCTTTAAATTTCCCCCAATAGAATGGATTTTTTGTTTGCTTGTTATGAAGTCTATAGGAAAAGGCGTGCATATGAGAGGTGTTAAAGTCCAAACAGGAAAAAGCTGTTTGGCTACTCCGTTCTTGTCTTCTGATTCTTGATGCAGTAGCCAACTCATTTCAGTGAAAACAGACATTGCACAACAATACAAACTGACAAGGGAGTTGTAGTTGCGTCGGATTTGAAAAGCCTCACCTTCTCAGATGGCAGGGATATAAAGAAAATTTTACTTGATGCTACATATCATGGTCTTATAGTCAGGGTAGATGAATAATTAATGCTGATTGAACAGCTGATGCTGGCATCTTTGACCACCACAGAAAGAAAACTCCTAATGGTTCCATCTCGGAACCAAATTAGACTGAAGAATGCACCGTATACTAAACTGGCACATCAAAATGTTCAACGTGTTACGCTTCTATAGGAGCTGTCCAAGTTGGTTACTATGCAAGTTGTAGCTTCCCCTGGAGAGTGAACATCTGGCAAAATCTGATGTGCAACAGTTGCAAAGGATTTATTGGCTGTAACTTTTAATTGATATCCGCAGTACCTTTCTCTTCTGAAAAGGTCCGTAAATGCCTGGAGAGGAGTAGGAAGATCATCCCGCTAAATCTCCACACCACTGATGCTGCTATGTGGTTATCGGTTTTTGAAATTGTTCTTAAATTCTGATAACGTGCATAGTTCAAATATCTCCAGCTGACCCCATTATTAACTAATTTCTCAATTAAAAAGCTTTTTCCTAATGTGTAGCCTAAATCTCCTTCAAGATCAACTTGAAGTTTTTATTCTAGTGCTGTTTTGTAAATGTCGAGTAGCACAGATGATTGCTGCTGCGACAACCACCTTTCTGTGCATGGGGAAACTTCCTGTGTGTATTTTTGTAGTTTTTTCCAACTCTGTTTTATGTATTTATACCTTAGTGTGATAGAAAAATATGAAGATTGTATACCCACTGAGACTTCTTCAGGGCTGAGTAGGCAATATAAGTCCCTCAAGCATCTTAAACTTGCCACATCCATGAACTAAACTTACCTGTTCTCTGGGACCAAAGCACTCATTACTTTAATTGGCTTTGCAGCCCACTGACATCTGGAGACTTTTCTTCGACAGTGCATGTGATCAGATAGTTATCTTATGTTGCTATTTTGGAGTAGTCTTTCAATAGATACAGAAGTCTACACTTAATTACCTTGCATTTTCTTTATAGACTATTTTAAGTCCATTTTGCATTCCCTTTTTTTTTTTCTTGGAAGCGCTGAAGCTTTGTCAGCTTGATGACATTCACAGCTTTCTATTCTGTTGTGCAAAACCATTGATAATATAAAAGAATTTTACTAGGGACAAAACTGTAATGGATCCCACTTGAAGTGCCTTCCTAGCTTTCCTGAGTTACCAGCTACAGCTGGAATCTGCATTTCCAGCCAGCTGCAAATATCTTATTTCACCTAGCTATATTTCTCCTCTTCACTTAGAAAAATGTCCTATGAAACAAGGTCAAATACCAAATTGATTTGATGGGATTTGTCCTTAAGAAATCTTTTTCACTTACTTTTTAGCTTAATTTCCTAAGGAAATTAGGCTTCTGCCATCACGCTCTGTGTGTCTGTTCTTCCTGATTAATAACCTCTTTTCAACCAAATTTGACATTGACCAGAGGGATAGAAGTCTCAAATATAATTAAATCCCTATGCACTGCAGGGAAGTAGGCAGGTAGGTAAATAAAAATGGCCTTTATAAGATAAAGTCTGAAGAGTCAGCTCATCCAGAGACACTAGTGAATCCACCCAGGAAAGGCATTTCTAATTCCCTGACCTTGGAGAAACTTCAGTAAGTGCTCAACACATTACTAGACAAGAGAGAACCTGTAGGGTGCTGTTCCAGGTGAGAAACGACACCCGCTTTTGATGCTAACCATGTTTGAGTGAAGTACCCGATGATTGGCTTTAGTATTTTGTTCAGACATGAGGGTTAGCTGATAGGTTTATAGTTCAAGATGTACCTTTTCCGAATTTTATACACGACCATGCTCACTCTTCCTCTTGAAGCTCTGCCTTGCATGAGTTTTTGAGAAGAGCTGATAATGGCTCAGGCCGCTTCAGAAAGTTTCTTGCAAAAAGTGGGTTTTGGCAAGCTGTACCAATATACATATACATAACTTATCTAAATAGTCCTGAATTGTTCTTTCCTTGCCTTATATTTTATTTTCTTCTCCTTTAATTTTTCTAACTCATTGGCTACTTTAATTATTTCTATGAAGTCTACAATAAGGAAATTTTTCAGCTTGCTTCGTATTGTTTGTTATATGCCCGTAACCTAACATGGACGGAAAAAATCCTCTTCTGCTTTCCTTTTTGTTGCTTTTTATCCTTATGTTCTTCATCCCCATCGCGGCCTTAGTCATTGTACTTGTCCTCTGATACAACTGCATTTCCACTTGTTATATAGAGTTCTTGACTTTCAGACTAATAATGAACCTCTGTAGACATACCTGTTCATCACAACGCTATGCTGTGTTTAACGCAGTCTCCTTTATCAGCTGCAAGCTCTCATCGACACCAGATTCCTCTACTAAAACAGAGCTTGAGGTGGAAAATGAAGAAGCAAGTAAGATTTGATGTTATACAGAACAAACCATGGGTATTCAAATATTGTCTTGAGATGTCGTCTTGTTGTTGTTGTTATTTTCTCTAAATGTTAAAGCTTCTGAAAGGTTTTGTGGATAATCTGAATTCAGTTTTCCCCAGTTTATCAGGGTTTACAACTGCCGCTATCTCGGGGATCAGTAGAGAGATTTAAATAATGCTTTGCTTATACCTTACACATCTGACTGATTCATTTCAGAGCACCCGTGTACAACAAGAGAAAGAAAAAAAACCAACCCGCAACCCTTTTGGCTCAAACAGTTGTTTTTTTGTACAATAGGTACAACTCCTCACATACTCTTTCTGTCATTACTTGTTTATAACAGAAAATGCATGTAAGAAAAAGGTATACTGACCTGTGTCCTATTGCTAATATTTTACCGAGCACAAAATTGCAGGAAAACCAAATTTACTACTTTTATTTCTGTACATTTCTGCTCGGTTTGCTTGCATCTGAAGAAAGTGGTCCGCATAGCAAAAGGGCAGATGGAACTGGAAAATTAGTCTGCGGCGCATGGCTAATAGTGCAAGCTGCAGACCAGAATCACATGCTGTTAAACTGTCCCGAGTCCCTTTCTTGCTTTATTTTTGTCTGCTGAAAAATACAGAATTCAGGAAGAAGGAGTTTTGGCCCGTTGAATTAGCATGAGCAGAAACAAACCCTTTTTAATTTTGCTGCTGAGCTGCTTCTGGTAAATATTTTTCCTCCATCCCACCAAAATACCTTCAGTTTTGCTCAAAAAATCTTTACGGTATCAGATGACTAATAAGTACGGTGTAAATATGGTGCGGGGTGGGAGGGGAGCTGCTTAACATTTCCATAAAATTTACGACTTTAACTACGTGTAGAAATGTGTTCTAATAAACTGGCTCCACCAGGCAATCAAAACACATTCCCCAACTCACATTATTGTACCAGGGCTCTTCCTCTAATAAAGGGAAGCAGCAGGAATCAAACTTTTTTGTGTTTCTTTCGGAGGATGAATAACTTGGTTTTCCTTCCCATGCCAGTTTGTATTTCTTGGCGTGTGTCTGTCCGTACTAATTCAGAGGGTTATTACTGAGGTTCCCCTCTAGCTTGTCACCTAGTGAATGGAAGGTCCCGTACTCCAAGGGGCTCGGGCAAGGGAATTCTCTGCTTGTGTAGTCATCGTAGCATAGGTGGCATGACCAAGAGAGGTCAGAAACGGCAGGGATGCTTGAATTTGTCATCTACAGTTCTGGTTTATCACGGGGGTAACATCATGCAATCCCTTTTCAGAAAGCTTTTTCCAGAATGTAGTTCCAATAATGGGAAACGATTGCTCGGGAACGCGAAGAGCTTGAACCGATAGCGCGCGCTCGCCGCGAGACTGGAAACGGTGGGTCTGTAAGTCGGTTCTCCGAAGTGAAACATTGCGATTCAGATTGACAAGCGCGCTCAGTTAAGGTTTAGCCCAGCGCTAAAGATGTTCTTTAGATTTTCTGACAAGAAAATTGTATAATGGCTGGAAAATCAGCAGTTTTCTGCTTTTTCTTTCCCTTTAAAGACAAATGTTCTCGCATACTATTGACAGCAAATTCCTAAGCAACCCTTCAGTTGATATTTTTATTGTCCTTATTTAATAGCTAGCTAGACAACTGAACACGGTAAAGTTAGATCTAACTATTAATTTAGAGTACATGATGGTATCTTCCTAATTATAGGCTAGGAGGCTTTATGCATTTGAACACACAAATCAGTTTCTAATAGATGATGAAATCCTTAATTACCCCAAAATTCTTTAACTCTGAGAGACTAAAATCCAATGCGCACACATCAGTAAAAAGAATCCAAGAGCGGGCACAATTGTTGGAGTTCTGTGCTTGGTGGCCTTCGCTGCAACCTCTGAATCCAAACTTTGGAAAACTGGTCAGTCTGGTGTATCATACTGCCTTTTTTTTTTTTTTTTTTTTACTTGCATTACAAGTGTTATTCTAGGCTTGAGGATATAACAACCTAGGAGAACTACTGATAGGAGACTACTTTGCACTATCAGACTTCCAGAAGTCTGCGAGCATATCTTGTTACCTTCGTGCGTTTCTCCAGATATAGGTAAATGAAATTAAAAGTTCATTAAAATGAACTTCATGGAAAAATGTTTGGAATTTCCAAAAGGGCTTATAAAAGTCTTTGCAGGATCTACTTGCCTTCTAAATGCAGAAGTCACATTGCTGAATCTCACAAAGACATAGAAGAAAGAACGAATGGGTGTTAAAACCCTGGCAGACCTGGGTCTCATCCCTGACAAAGAGCTGCATAAAAACATATTTATAAGGAAGTGAACGAACACTTTCCTTTTACTCATTGAAGAATGTAATTTCTTGAGGCTCATAACATATGAAGAGTGTTAAACTTGCTTTTACTGCAGCTTTATAAAATGATCCTTTTTGATTATTTACCAGTAGTAATCTGTCAGACTTCAGTGACAATGAGCTCTTCAACATCATCACCTACAACAGGGCCTTTAAAGTTTAGGTATTCATCAGTAAAACTATTGCTTCCATATACATAGAAAAATGAAATGTAGTTTTATTTGTATTCCATCCCATTTACTGAAGAATCCCAGCTTGTTTTGGTTTTAATTTTTCCACCGTTTAATCAACTGTAACTACTAATGCAAAACCAGCACAAAACATTGCTAATCTCCTTCCTTCCCAGTGTAGTAGAGTTATGTAGTCAAAAAAATCTCCCTGAAACTACATTCAGCCGGCACAGTTGATCTCTTTATTTGCATAACTTCAGTTACATATACTTCTATGCATATATATTTATATACTTGTGCAGATATATTACTTACACTGCACTGAGGTTAAGCTGTATGACCAAGGCGACAGGAGCGCATAGTGGCCAGGAATCATGAGTAGCATCCGCTCTCCTCCTTGGTAAGTGGAGCTGCTCGGCGTCTGCCAGGTTTGAAGGTGAGGTGGAGCAGGTAGAACATGCGGATGCCGTGCCTTGCTACTTGGAGTTTAGTATTGGATTTATTTTTTAAATTGGCAGCTGTCCATGGATTTGGTTCCAGCATCTTGTGTCTTAATGTTACCTGGCAGGGAGGATTTGGGACCTAGTTTAGGCAAGGCTAAAAGGTGGAGAAGACTAAGTCCTTGTCCTCTAGTTTGAAAACCTGCCTACGGGGAATCTCTGCGGCAGCGTCACCTCCTGCCTTCCAAGCCCAGCTGCACAGGAGAGAGAAATTCTGAAGAGCTGAACAAGATGTAGCACGTTCGTATAATGCTGTTCCATGCTGCATATCAGATGCTTTCCATTAATTTGCTTCAGTACATTACTTTAACTGATGTTCGTTAAAATACTACAGTATATAATAAAGACGTGCCTATCTAGGCCCTTTAGTGCAGTAATTAATTCACTGTGAAGTTATAAGTAGGAAGAAAATGCGGGAAGGGAGGGTGGGGGATGTATTGTTTGGATGAATTCTATCTGGAAACCTGGATGGATTAGTAAAACAATGTCAACAGCAGAAGACAGAACGTGCTCTAGAACAAACGTGATGCAATAATCTATGTACACAGGAAAAGGCATTTAGTCTTTGTTCACTGTCAGTTATGTCATCTATCATTTAGCTTCTAAATGGGGAACTATAATTTGTTTTCATTTCCCATATATATTCAAAATTAATGAATTTTCTTTTGATACGATTTGTGCAACATAAGAAATGTTTCTCTCTTTTAAAGGAATGACAGAGCTGTGAGGAGGGACTGTTTTAATATAGATGGTTCTCAAATGCTATGCCTATCTGAAGTATGCCAAATCACTTAATAGTGCAGCTTGGCAACCTTCCCTCAGTAGAAATCTGACTTCCTTCAGCTAGTTAATTGTCAGGTTTTTTATATCTGCCTACACTTGTTTATTTCCTGCATCAGAATAAAATTACTCTTGTTCTTCTCGAGTTACATTTGGAGGTAATATAAAATTCACCGGGTGTAAGAGGAAGCTGGACTGACTACGCCTCTAGTTTTGATGTTTAATAGATCAGACTGCATCATGATTAATAACATTACTCCCCAAGGAAGATACCAACCAATGTCAATTGGGTTCTTACCTGGTAGACATCCGCTGGTCTTGTGTCTTGCAAGTAAAAAGCTTTCTGTAACACTAGGTGAGGAAATCCTGATAATTAATATTTACAGGCTGTGTAATATAATTGGCATAAGTAACTGGAATATGGTTTCGTGTTTGAAATGCAAAACTAAAAAAGGTTCCTTTTCTGAAGAAAGCAAAGTAAAAATAAAACAAACCAACAATAACCAGTTCCAAGCAATCGCACACGTCTGCTTTAAGGTGGCTTTCAGTAGCAATTGTACTTTGCTGGGGTAGAATCTTTCATCTCGCAGCATTTTGCAGGAGTAACCCTTGAGCAACGCTCCTCTGCCTGTGGTGACGTAGGTCTCAGCCGGCTCGACAACAGCTCTGCTTCAACAGAGTTTGCCCAGGTGCCCTTCAGAGATCGTTTGCAACCTAAAATATCGCATGAGTCTATGAAGTCTCATGGCTTTTTGCAACAAGAGGCACCGTTTTATTAGTGAAGACTTCAAAGTAACTCACAGAGGTAACCCTATTTGTACTGAAAACTGCTTATCAGAATCAAGATTGTTCTGTATTTTCATCCGCAACATTTGGGATAAGATAGTTTAAACACAAAAGATAACAAATCTATGAACTGGAGTCATACGACTGACTACAAGGAAAAAGCAAGTTTTTTATTAGCTATAGACATGCATTAAACTAAGGGTATTTTTGCAAAGATTCCAAGCAGAGCAAAGCAATTAACATACCGACCCAAGGACCGGGAGGAAGATGAACCCTCCGTACGTTCTTGTGCCATCTTGCGCCGCGAGCTCGGCCCAAATGGTTTGGAGGCCTGAGAGTCTCTCGCCATCCTGGGGAGATGACGGTTTCTTCTAAAACGCTAAAACCAGTGGCGATAAACACATTAGGCCTGATGATTAGCACAAAGCTCACGTGAAGAGTAAGGAGGTTTGAACGAACAATACATAGAAATTAATCTAAAAAGTGTTTGAAAATAAGTAATCGGTAAGAGAAGGTAACTCGGTAAAATATCGAGAGCTATAGTGAAGGTATTTATTTCAATATGTGCATACACTTAAGGTTCTGGAGATATGGCTTCAGCCGGCCCTAGGATAATCCAGGAGGACTGTGCTCACGATGTAGACCCGGCCAAGTATATTCTGGGGGCGAGTTGCTCCTTTTTCCCCCAAAATACTGATGGCTGTCAATGGGTTGTTGGATGCAAGAAAGCAAGTTTACAGGAGGACACAGGAACCTGTTCCTCGGTCATCTAAAGGTACATCTTTCTAACTTATGCAGGGACACGCCAGATCTGAGATAAGGAGGGAATTGCCGATTAGAAGAAACGTCAGTGCGTTTGCCCTGTGTATTTCTGCACGGAAGTGCTTCACCTGCCAGGATTTTCTGTGTGTCCCCTCAGCTAGCCCACTGTTAGGCTTTTTGAAGTGTCATCATCTTCTCCACTGTCTGCCTGAAGCAATAATTTCTCAAGGACTGATTTTCTCTTTGCTTAAAACGTATTTACCTCTAACAGGAGGTGAACAGATGAAATTGTATCCTCTGCAAATCATAACTAGTTAAAGTCAGTTTATTCTTGTCTTGTAGTGTGTGAAGTCTATAAATACAGCAAAATTTTTCACCAGCTTGTTTGTCCTTCTTATATTAACAAAGTTAATTACGGGAAGATGCTACACTTGATTCCTCATGCCAACTTGATATTAAACAGTAATGATTAGTGTTTTCAAACAGAATTTTTATATGCATTGATTGAAGAAAAAAAACCTGCTTTTGTTGAAGAGAACACCTTTCCCAAAGTTTTAAATGTGCTGTACATGTCCCGAACATCCACAGTAAAGAGAGACTATATGGGCAATTTGTCACACCTCCTAGTTGGATGTGACTTACAGTAACTACTTTTTTTACTTCCATATTGCAAATTACAGAATTTGCAATACAGTAATCGTGTTGTAAAGCCTGAGGATCTAAATGTTTCTCGAAACAGGATGGGGAACGGGGGTAAGTTGCGAGCCTGATGCCTCTGCTCTATTTCTTCCTCCTGAAATTCCCTTACTGGCAGTTAGGACCATCGGATGTTCCGAAATCTCCTCTTCGGTGC
>JANZLQ010000032.1:25112110-25133930 GCA_026212715.1 Elanus axillaris
GAGCCCTGCTCCGCAGGAACCAGAACAGCCCTGGGTTGGCAACGCTCTCTCCAGCGCTGATCCAAAGCACAGCCCCGATCCGGCCGCTGGGAAGACAAGGAACTCGACCCCAGCCTGAACCAGCACAGTAGGGAGCAGAACAATACTGGGGAGAGAAGTAAGAAATTATTAAAAACCCCACAGAAACAAATTATGAATTTAATTTGCAAGATCTTCTTTTTCAGAAATTCAGGACTAGAAACGTGATGGGATGTGAATTTTGTAGGACATGTTGCTCCATTAGAAGTGTGGGGTCCTATGCAGATTTTTTATATGAATTATTATTCTTGTATGGAAAAGTTGCTTAATTTCAGCTCCACGGAGAGTATGGTGCATTGGACGAAGCATGCAGCTGTAAGATTTGTTAGGTACGAATTGTTCTGTGGTTGAGAATATTCATTGTAGTACAGTAGAGAGACGTTAGAACACTTTCTATTCTTTACTCTCTTTTACTTATAGCAAAACCTATATTCATTTAGTCTGCTTGAGAGCACAAGGAGCTTCCTTTCAGAATGAATTTAGTGAGGCTGCAGGGCTGTTTGCAGAGCAAGATGTGTCGTGTCATACAACTTGTAATTATTTAATGACACTTTGTATAGGTTCCGGGATAGATGGGATGTGACAACAGCAGGCGTACCTTCGGTGATGGGTGGAAGTGTCGTCTTGTACTTAAACGTTTCTTTACATAGTGCTTCAGGTCTCTTTCAGAAACTCTTTTCTACACGAGTGAAAAATCTTCTTTATTGCTAAGGTGAAGCACCATGAGTACTCTTCTAGTAGTTGAGGCACAGGCCTCGACTGTACATAAAGGCTTTTTGGGAGCTATTTTTGACGCCTGCAGACGTGCTGGCCTTCAGATTTCCATTTATCACCCTTGCAAGTTACCCCGGCTGATGTCGCTGCAGGAAACTGGTGCTTGCGTACAAGTGTTGCGGTGACGGTTTGATGGAGAGTGGCGATTACTGAATTTGTGGTAAAAATCAATAAGGGAGTCCAAATTTCCCATCCAGATAATAAAGATGTCATCTATAAATCTTAAGTAGAGTGTCTACTCAGTGATAAAATCATTTGAGAACTGTTCTTCATTGTAGTTCTTGAAAAGAGATTGTCCTCCTGCAGGGCTGGAGAGAAGCTATCAAAAGAGAAGGATGTTTCAGTTAAGTTTGGCAGACGGCTGTGGCTTGAGTGCTGTTCAGTAACTTCATTGACGGTCTGGAGGACTGAATAGCGAGGATGGACGTCCTTTATTTGGTACAGATGTGAATGGTATTAAAGTATTAAGAGCTGCAAGACTCTCTTGTACAGGATTGGAATAAAAAAACCCACTAATACAATTGGGAAAATGGCTGGAAAAAAGCAGAATGGAATTTAACAAGAACAAGCGCGAGGTTTTACACCGAGGAAGAAACAACAGTGTGCACAAATAGAAGGCAGGAACGGGCTGGATGGGGAATGGAGAACGGCAGCAGCATAGCGGCCGCCAGTACTGCGCTGCCGCAAAAAGGGGAAATGTTGTTGAAGGTAAATGAACGCGTTCTTCCACTGAACAAGAGGTACTACAGTTACACATACTACAGCCACTTACACATACGTTTTAAGTTCTTAGTGCACCATGTCAGTAGACAGTGAAATACTATTATACTATATATTATATATGTTAGATATTTCACACTTCATCCACCCGACTTGTAAATCTGGCATCAAGCTGTCACATTGTGTAAATATATTCAAACAGTTGTCTATAAATGAAACTTTATTGCTGGGGAGTACTTAACACATCATTTAAAGATCTATACTTCTGAACTTCCTGAATTCTTTGAATGATGATTTACGTGTTATAACTCTTGACCTTCCATCTTTGTGAAGTAAAATTATGAGTGCAATCGATCTACAATAATTGTGTAACGGAAACCTCTGGCCTTACTATTACCCCCCATTTCTCACAGCAGAACTTAGATTGCACCGACTGTTCATGTAGATTACTGACTAATCTTTAAATCTCATTCACATGATAAATAATTGTGAGAAATAAGTAGATGATGTATGAGCAATTTGCAACGGTAAATAGATTCTTGAAGTGAATTATTTAATTTTGGCATGTTTAATAACTTTAAAAAACATTCATAAACGTGGAAAAATGTTTATTGTATTTACACATGAACATATTTTGTAGTTTATTACATCATAATTGTTCCGTAATTGCTCACTGACTGTAATATTTATGTTTTCATCTACATCAGATTTTTCCTTGCAGATAAAAAGTTCTTGCATAAACTGCATCATAACTCAATGCAGAGTACAGCAGATTGTTTTCATCAAACAGCTATTTTTAATGGAACTTTGGATGTTCCCCATTTTCTTTGGGGGGAAAAAATATGGAAATGGTTCTTTATATGTTTTTCTTTACATTTGTTTGTACAGGGTGCCTAATACCGCATTATAAACTCTCACCACCTCAGATTCCGTAAGCTCTTTTTATCAGCATTGACCTGGGGCTGTCTGAAGCCCATCGCCACAAACAACTTCACATTAGCTGAACAGCTAAAGTTGTGGAAAGAGATTTCCTGCTGGTAGACAGTAAGGGAATGGAAAGAGGATCTGGGGATAAAGAGAGGGTTTTACAGGTTCTTGATGTTTCACACTTACAGCTTACGTTCAAAATATTGTTAATCTTCCTGTAATTTAGAATTTTGTACTCCTGTGTTCACTACTGTACACTGGAAACAGACGAGTTCCTAGAAAAATGCGCCTGGCATGATTGCTGGCTAAGAGGTCATCAAGTGATAGGGTCTCATCCATCTCTTTAAAAGATCTTGAGATGAGTTTCCACGTTCCTCAGGTCCACGTCTATTGCTGAATTTCTTTCCCTCCTGTTTCTCAGCATGAACTCCAGCACTCTGCAGAGCTGACTCCGCTTGGAGAGGGAGGGGTCTGGGCAGAAGGGATCTGGGCCTTCCCTGCATCCACGTGCCAGAAGATGGAGTAGGAACAGTCGAGGTGAACGCTTCGGTGCTAAATTCATCCCAGAAAGCAGAGAGGCCTGGACACAAGGGTTTGGAAGCTGTGAACAGCTAGAGTTGTCCCAAGCGTTCCCAAGGTCAAGTGCGGCTTGGCTTGGCAAAGACTGTCCCAACTGTACCGGGATGCCTAAAGCCATCAAAGGCACGGTGATTTCGGAATTAATGCTGCTGCTGCTGCTTTCTCAATTCCGTGTGTGTAGCCAGGCTGGCCAAGGTAGAGGCGAAGCTTCTTCACTCCCAGGCCGTTTCGTGCCCCTCTTCCTGATCTCTTTGGCCTGGACATTGCAGACCTCTGTGGTTGGCACCTGATGTGGTAGAAAAATGAGATACTGCCTTAAAACTCCTTGCAACGATAACATAAACCCCACTGGTGTAGTTTTAGAGGACTGTGCCCGGCGCAGAACAAACCCGCCTGTCGCTTGACCATACTGATTATTATAGGACATGGACTCTTTAGTGATCTTTCCCTAAAGCTATATAGGGTTTTGTCATAAAGGGAGCTGGTAGGATCTGTCTACAGCAGGGCTCAGGATGACCAGGGGATCTACTCCTGCGTGCTCTTCTAAGTTTTGTTTTATTTAGCACGGCAGTTGCATCCCTGTGCCGTTTTGGTCCTTCTATTTGCAGACAGCATGCAGGATTTAGGATGACTATAAGATCCCATCGCAAAGTTCAATGTTATAAACAAAAATACGAGCAGATTAAAAAGTGTCCAAGAATAATCAAAGGCTTGAAATTAAAAGAACGTTTCCAGCCACCAATAATGAGGTAATGAGATAGTTTCCCAATCAAAGTCAGGGTACTAAACGCCGCCCCCCCATTGCTAGAACTGTCCCAGTTGATGAAGGGTGTTATCTCTAACGCGCTTGCCTCTAGTGGTAGAGAGCTGGCGCAAGAGCTTTGTTTTCTTTCTCCTTTCGCCCTAGGCCTGTGTATCTAATTGCTTTTGGTTCTCCCCTCTTCAGAGAAAACAAGATAGGTTTTTTTAATTTTGCCACTTTTTAATTTAGAATCTTTTCTAACAGCACCAAAAATGCAGATTCCCGTGACTTCTAATTAAGAAGTCCTTGAGTTAACGGTGATAGTATCGGTTTAGTCTTCCAGGTAGGCGCTGGTTTGTGGTTTACTCATTACAATGTAAAATACAAAACTAATTCATTGCTCTTTCATTATACTGCCACAACTCGGCTGTGAGGGGGGGTTTATGTTTTGCTTTTCCTCGTGGTACCATGTATTTATCCGCTGCCTCTTTGCCAGATGTTTTGTGGCCAGACTGCTGCCTAAACTTCTCTCTAAGTAATTGCAGGATCGGCTTTTGGTCGTGCAACTCTGTGTGTAACATCAGGCACTTACTCAAAGGGCCGCTGAAAGGCTCTCACGTACACTTAAAGGAAAAGAAAGGAGAGTAAGGGAGAAAAAGGAAAGGGAAAATACAAATGTTTGATAATTCATAGCAAGTGGTGACTTTTTTATAGAAAGGCACGAATGACGTTTCACATCAGATTAGATGACTTCCTAAGATGGAGGTGTGATCCCTTTACCAGCCCGGAAATGTCTGAAAGAAAGACCCAAACACACGGATATCTCCTTGATTTAAAAAAAACCAAAACCAAACACAAAATAAAACATAACCATGTAAGAACTCTGCTGGTCCTGCAGGCTGTGACGTGGTATTTTCATGACAACCACACTGCCAATGAATCTTCAGTGTAATTAAAATACCTTTGTCGCATGCAGTGGCAGAAATGCAATTGGTGTTCCCTGTAATGAAAAAAAATTACGAAATAAAATGCTCACAAGCAAAATTGATTCTTATGAGCTAATGCACTCTCCTGTGCTCTCACATCTTCTACCACTGAGACAGATGTGAGAGGACATGAAAACCGAATATAGTATTTTTTCTGTTGCTGTTAGGACCTAGTTGTGTTAATATTTGTGGGAGCAAAGCATTTAGCTCTTTACATTCTTTTTTTGTGTGTTTTAGTTTTGTTTGGATTTTTTTTGCCAGATACCAGTAGATTTGCAGTGCTTCACAGCTCACCAAATAGCTACTGCAGGGAGAAGCCTACTCGGTTCTTGGAGAAGCCAAATTCTCTGCTTTATGTCCTTCTCTGAGGAGAGACGACAGGGGCTAGATGGCATGAAGCTCCCCTGGTAATTCTAAGTCCTGAAAAGTGGGTCAGAAAGTTATACATATGCAGATACTGATTATAAATTGAATGTTTGAGTATATGATGAAAACAACCACTTCTTATTTTTTTGCAGTGGCAGCAGATGAAGGGAGAGATAAATCACTGTGTTATCTAGCTGAGCACTCTGTGTATTAAAACATGCAATGCTTAACCGGTAGTTACTTCTTGTATTTGGATCCACTTTCACCTTTGCACTCTGCTGTTTCACTGTAGAGAGCTATATTAACCTTTAAAGTAAACATATCGTGTGAGAAACGGAGCAGGTGATGATACTCTGCCCCTTGAAATCAAGAGACTTTGCATGTGGCTTTAGTAGAGTAGGACCCAGCGGATGAAGACTCGCGCTCTTCACCCAGACAAGTGTTACCGCTTGTTCTGCTCCTCGCTTTGCCTTCTGCTCTAACTTTAATTTCAAGTTTCTTCTTTCAGTCACCATCCATCTTGATAGAACACAGTGTTGCGCACAATTTTGGTGTTCTTGTAAGTACTTCTGAAATTTTGTACAATATCCTTGGCTACTTAAGCTATCATAGGATAGTTTTACTGAACTCCACATCTCAGTGATCCAGAGGTTTTCATTTTCACTTACGTAGACCTTACTTTTGCTAATATTGTATGTACATCTATTCTAGTTTGGATGCAAGAATATTATATGCCCAACACCTTGTAAACTGGAAAAATGGACCTTCCTCCATTACCCAAGGAAAACTTTAAGTATGTCAGATGGGAAAAATTTTCTTTCCTGTTCTCTGTTCAGTTCATTTGTTGTAGCTCAGATTGGTCTCTTACCGTACCAGTCTGTGCCATCCGTGATTCTGTGGATTTTCACTGGCCCAAGATACAGGTGACATCCAGTCTTTTCAGGATAGCAGCTATTCCCATTCTCATGGATATATTTTTATCCAGAAATATTTTATTCACCTTGGAATTTGTGTTACAGATTCGAATAAAGACTAGTCTTAACAGTTTAGGTTATCAACTCACAATCCTCGTACCTCAGGTTGTTGATACAAAGACTGTATGTAGCTGGACACGTTTCGAGGAAGTGCATTACTGCATGCGATATAGTTATACAGTTTTAGGTGAACAAGTTCAACTAAAAAAATCCAATTTGGTTTTATTTGAATAAAAATGGACTCCTCCTTAGGAAGCTGGTAATGGTATAAATCTATCTCAGAAATGAGATCAACTTTCAAGCTGTGTATTAAAGCCCCATCAGCTTTGGAACTTCCTTCCATATTGATGATACATATAGTGTCCTCTTTCTCTCAGCAAGGACATGCAATAATCTAAATGCAAAGAAGGGGAAACATGGGCTTATTTAGTTTAAAACAAAGAACAAAGATACTCCAACTTGATTTGAAATTTAAGTGCAATCTGCTTGTTTTCAGAAGCTCCTACACTTGGAAACTAGAGTAATTGGCTGATTAAGTCATACTATAGCTAATTAAAGCATAAATGAAGCATATGTATTTCTCATTCTATTGCAATACAAACAAATGGTGCATATGCACAAACGCACAACAAATGATGCATATGTCAGAAAGGTCAATATACGTTATGATTTTAAACTAACATTTTTAAACAAGTTCTGGAATCAGAACTGAATATTCCATATCTTTAACTTCTTGATAGACCAGGTCTGTCATCAGACAATAAGATTTCTCTTAAGACTATTGACCTCTTGCACATTGCACATGCAATTATGTAATTCTTCATAACAAACCATTTCCAAACTTCACACAATGCTGTAAGAACTGTGATTTTGCAAAGAAGGAATTTTGAAAAGGCCTGTCTCGGAAGCAAGCCGGGAGGCTTTTTTCCCTTTAGTTCTTTCTGTCTATTGCTCTAAAGCCTCCAAGTTGTCGCACTCCTATGAAAGACAAATTAAGGTTATGGTAGTGTAGCAGGACAAAAACTAGCCATGTAAGTAGGAAAACTCTGGGGTTTTCTTTGTTGTTCTTAATATTGATCAGTAAATAATTTTTCAGAGCCTGTTCACTCATCAGGTTTAAAGTTCCTCTAAGGCAAGTTTTATGTATAGGACTGAAGTGTAGCACGTGGCCAATATTTTAAAGGTTCAAAATGCAACAGGTAGGGAAATCAGGTGATTTCAAATTAACCTTGAATTCCATTTCAGATTCCGTATCTGTATCTCAGTATCCCTGGTGTTTGTATATGGCTTTTTGCCCCTGTTCTCAAAAACATTTTCTCCTGCTTTTATGTGAAATACCTACACGAGCAGAAGAAACAAGAAGGAAAATTGCTGAAAAAAAATATGAAAGGAAATAAAATGCCTTTTGCTCTTGTCTTTTAGTTACCACCATGTCAGTAACATTTGACTGTTGCAAATCATAGAAAATAAAAGCAAGCTTCATTAATTTTCGTGTATAAATTGACAGCATTCCTTTAAATTAGAACTCATATTAATTAGTTTCTGCTGTCATATCGCCAAAGAAAGACAGTTATTTTTCATTCCCTTGGCACGTGAAGGTTTAATGAGAGATTGTCTGCTTGAATAAGCCTTGCCAAAAGTCATTAAATGTTCCCTAAGTGTCTTTTTTTCCCAATAAACCAGTCAAGATGCATTCAGCAGTCTATATAATATCTTGGTCGTGGATCAGCCCAAGTATTACAGAACACTGGTTTGTCTTGGGTATCCCGTTGTCCTTTCGGTGCGAGTAGAAGCAAGCCCGGCCAGCCCGTTAACATAACTACGCTGGAACATGGTGTGAGTTTGTCCCGGTCCTTTCCTTCTCCGTCTTCCAGCTGCCCTCTCCTTTGCTTCTTTGGCAGACTGATTCACATATCAGCATAAGGCTATGCCAAGCTCATTTTAAATTATCTTCTCCTCAGTTTGGAAGCAGCAGATATTTATCCAGTATTCTTTCGCATTTTATCACTACTTCTGTGATAACGTCAGTAATTCTGAGACTGTTTTGCAGATGCTTCATTAGGCTTCTTGTTATCATTGACTTTCAGTTGTCAAGTTTGCCACTGTACAATAATGCTGAAATTACAATTGTATCAGTTTTAGCTCGTGCTGGAGGATATGTGCTGCATTCGTCAGATGCCCAAAACATGTAGGTGCTTTTCAAACTCGTGCATTTTGTTCCTCACCTTCTAGTCCATCGCAGTTTGTAGTGGTATTCAAATATATAAGGGGGCAAATGGGTTTCTCTGCTGCTCACAGAAGAGTTACCTTGGCCTTTTCAGGTTGGAAATAGATGCTTCTTATTCAAGTACCTGTTTTATGCCTTGTTGTGGGCTGTCAGCAGCAAAGACCCGCCCTCCGAACTCCAACATAAAAGAAATGTGACTTTCTTTGGGTACATCTAAGGACAGCAAACCTGGAAATAGTTTTTTCTATGTTGCTATGAGAGGATGCTCACCACAGCTCTGCTACCCTACCTTTGTCCACGTTTTATAAACTGTTGAGGATTTCACGATGCATAGAGCCAGAAGGGATCATGCCAACATCGCATCTCATCCCTGCATAATATTGGCAGCCGCAGTTCTTTCAATTACCCTCGTGCATAAAAAAAACACCAAACCCACCAACCAAACAAAAAACCCCAACAAAAGCATAAGTCCATAGACTCTTAATTCAACGATATCAAATATTAATATAGTTGCAGTTTGCTACATCTATTTTCTTTGGTTTTTTCCTAGTAACATTTAGTATCTGATGCCTAATTTTCAAAGACAGTGGATGAAACATGGATTTTGCTTCCAAATATCTATCTTGAAAATACTAGGACTGTAGAAGGGATAGAATGCTCCTGTAATGAGGAAGCAAGACTCTTGAAGTCATTTTCCAGCTATGACACTGATTTTGGCTGAATACCTTATGGGTTTTCTGTTGCCTTTGCTTGCCCATCTGTAATACCTGAATGAATAGACAAAACTGCTTGAATATAAAAAAAAGAAAGTGCTAGTAAACCAGGTTTCAAGCACTGTGGTTTCCAGAGCCTTTGGGAATGATCTAAACATCCGAGAGATACCCTTCAGATCCAGAGATGCTGTCTATGTAATTCTCACCTGAAATAGCAGGAACATATTTGAATCATTGTAATATTCTTAAAATTAGAATGAAGAATTGCAAGTGTATGCATTATAAAGGTCTTTCCACATTTTTATGAATTTCAGCAAAATATATACCAGACCTGAGCTCCTTGATACACTTGGTGATCAAAACAATAGCTCACAGACACAGTGTTGAACAGGAATAATTTACCCAAACCATCCCGGGGAGGCTTCGGAATCAGAACTACTCCCTCTCTTCAAAGGTTAATGGCTTGTTCTGTAATGTTGTAGTTACAGTGTTCGCTAAGGTTCTTCAGAAAGATCTCTTGATTTTAGAGATTTCCAAAGCACTTCCCATCTAAATTAATTAATTAGAAGAACCTAATTTTTATAAACTGCTGAATATTCACCACCTGATATCAAGACTGCCTTTATTGTATTTACAGGGAACACATCTCAGTTCAGTCTGGATTTATCTACCGCCCACTCAGTGAAACTGGAAGCATATTCTCCAGCCAGAAGGCAGACAGGCTGGCAGGTGTCTCAGAGGCAGAATGAAGACAGCCCAGCACCTCCGCGCCGCTCTGGGCTCTTCTGCTTCTGGGCTGAAACCAAGGAGCTGGTAAGACTAAACTTGTAATTACTCCAAGCTCATCTCACCTGTAAAAACTCTGAGCTGTGCTAGAAGTCAGAAAGATGGATGAAAAAAATGCAGGATTAAGGCAGCTTTCTTCCAAGGCTGCACTTCATGTAATGTCATAGAGAACCTCAAACTGAGGTTTCTTCAGAAGGAGCTGCTTTGAACCGCTTCAGAAATCAGCTGCGATCTCTCAAGATCTTCATAAGTACAGCTTCGTTTCATTCAGATAGAATGTTTCAGACGTTTTCATGGTGCGGGAAACCTGGTTTGCTCATTTACATTTTCTTGTGTGGTATAACAGCATTGAACTCTACCACTCAGCGAGAAAAAGACCTCCGAGTTCAGCAAACGCAACTGCCTTGCCTCGAGAGTTTATTGCATTAGCAACTTCAGCTTTTACGAACAAGTGGGAGAACGCTGAACCCCACCCAAGAAAAAGCAGAAAACACCCACCCCCCTCGCAGGTTTTCTTGCCATTGTCTCCTCCTTGTCATTAGAATACACACGCGTTGATGGTAGCTGGGGATTGCACTAGAATGGTGCTTTTTCAGGCTATGATTAACCAGCTGACAGCAGTGTTGGTTTAACTTCTTGCCTGATTATTAACACAATTTACAACAGAAACTTTGTCATTTAGCCAGCATAACAGTAATAATTTACCCTACACTAATGTGCGGAGCAGATCTTTCTTTAGTGCAGATTCATGATTCTCAGTTACTTCTTCAGGAAGATGTTAATGTACATTCCTTACGGGGTCTCACAAAGAAGATATATGGGGCAGAAAGTATTTTTAAAAGATAGAGACAAAATGGTGAGCATAAACAGCAAAACTGAAGTCCTGACGACTACCCACCTTCACGTTCCCTTGGCATTTATACTTGACAAGTGCCTTGCTGATCACTGTTATGTTCTAATTTCAGTTGGGAAATTACGTTTTCCTTCCCCACTGCCGTTTAAAATTCTTTGGTATACTCTGTTTTATGCAGAAATTGGCTGTGTTTTAATAAGAAATGAAGAGACTCCTTTAAGTACATAGGGTTTGGGGCTTTTTCCCCAACAAAATTATCTTGAATACCCTGTGTGCAAAAAAATTCTATGGGAGAGTAAAACCGATCTCTTGAATTTTCCCTACTTCTCCCCCTTTTCCCACCACCTAAAAAAAGTCCCCAGGTACAGTCGGACTTCTCTCACTCGGTCATAGAATTTTTTTGTCACTGGTGGGCCACCCCAGCTTTATCCAGACTGCTTATGTTGTATTTTGTGTCAGGACTCTGCAGAGTTGCAGGTAGGAAAATGTCAGTGATAATTATGTAATAGTTGAGATCAATTACTGCCAAAATCTAGTAGAAGAGAGAGAAGCTGCTGCTTGAAAAACTTCAGCTGCGTTGTATGGAGGTACTAGCAGAAGCTATATTAAAAGCATTAGGTCTCCATATGTTTGAAAGAAAATGAGTAGCGTCATCTCCACTGGGATTTCAAAATTATGTTCATGGTTAAAGGACAGACCTCAGCAGAAATTCCTGAGGGGATCTGGAAAAGGAGTGACAAGTGAGATACCAAAAGTAAGCATTACTGAGATATGCAGGATACTGAAGATGAATTCTAAGTATAAAGAATTTCAGGAAGTCCAAACATGACTGAGTGACTAAGTCCTAAAATTGTAGGTGGAATTCAAAAGGTTAACACTACGTGATTAATACGGACGGAAGAAAAAAAAAGTAATTATTTTCAATGCAGAATGAAATCCAGGAGCTGTAACACACAATGCTAGGGAAATGTCAGCCTGGTGATCAGCAGTGGTCAGTAAGCAAATCAAATGTGGAGATATATATTGTCTGTATTTGTATTGTATATATTTGTCTGTATTTGTCATCTTTCCCAATCGTTAGGACACCATAAATCCTTAGTGTGCCCACAGTTTGGATACAATGTGCAGTATTGGTTACCCCATCTCGGAAAGGATAAAGAAGCAGGAAAGACTCAGAAAACCTCAATAACCTCAATAAAGGTGGTCAAAGACGAGGAACGGCCTGTACGCAAGGAGCAGTTGCGTAGGCTAAGACTCTGCAGGCTGGGAAAGAGATAGCTGAGGGGGGAAATGCTGCTGGAATTCTATAGCATCCAGAGTGAAAAAGGGCAAGAAAGGAGGTTTTGCTAATTGTATTTTCTAATACAAGAATTAGGCTGTGTTAAATGAAACATAAGGTTCAGAACAAACACAAGGAGAAAGTAAACAGTATACAATCTCCGCTGTTTGTTGTTTTCTTTATCAAGCAATATGATCGCTAACATTCCCCCTTTTTCATTTACTCAAATGTCTGTTAGTTCCAAAACTATTTCATCTTTTTCTTCTTTTACACCTCACGTCTTGTCACAGTGCTCCTCTTTTAAATCCTCCCAATTATTTTTTTCTAAATTCCATCCTTTTCGTAAAGAATATTTTCTTATTACATAAAGAACAGACTTATTTATCTTGGTGACTTTTATATTTAAGATAAGGGCAAGAATAAACAGAACTTTTTATGCAGACATTTCTGCCCCTCAAAAGGTCAGCTGCCTCCTCTACAGACAAATATGCAGCTATTTCAGAGGTTCAGTATGCAGAAAGCAGGATCGCAAGAGTTCCAAATTTATATATACGTTTGTAATAGACAACATGGAAGAGAGCAGACTACCAAATGCCGCCTTTTCTTTTTCCCTAAGCACACTGACTATATCTTCTTACCCTTTTAGTGCTGTCTGACAAATAGTTACTGTTGAAAAAGGAGAAAAAATTTGACGTGTAGTGATGTGTTATGTTCTTCTGCGCCTAATGCTGCTCTTTGGATCTATTTGTAGATTTCTAGCACAGAAACCTCGAATACCTTCATATTAGTAAGGTCAGACACTTGTAAAATCCTGTCTTAAAAAAAAAAAGAAAAGAAAAAGAAAAAGTTCTTGACTATGTATAGTTCATATATGCTGTAGGTTTTAAAACTGCCAGTAAACTGGCTGCTTCTACTCACAAGTACTGATCTGTAGCTGCAGTTTTAGAAGTATTTTCGGCTAACGTTTGACAGAAGCTACTTCAGATGTCTCTCTTTCAGTGCTGGTTTTTCACTTCTGTCTCTCTGTACCTTCTGTCTGAAGACAAGTCACCGGAGTGCCTTAGGGATCAGGGTAAGCTCTTCCAGAACACTGGGACAGGACAAACCAATCCTGCCCTGCTCCTAGGCAGACCTAAACCTACGTCTGGAGAAAAGCAGCTGCTGGGGCACGGAGTCGCTCCAGGCGTGAGGTCCACCAGGAGAGACCCCGGCACGGTTCTCTCTGATATACGGGAGCATTCCTGGAGGGTCGGAAGGGAAACGTTGCTCTGCTGTGGGGAGCTCACTCCTGTGTTCTTCCTCCAGGGAGGTCACACCTGAACCGCTGCTTTGGGTTAGGATGGGGGAGGTGGAATCCTTCTCTTGAGTCCACAGCTGCGTTCCCGGAGCGCTGCGTGGGGCTGGTGTGACCCAAGGGCAGGAGCCGGCACTTGGCCTGGTTGAACCTCGTACAACTGGCCTCGGCCCATCGACCCAGCCTGTCCAGATCCCTCTGCAGAGCCTTCCTGCCCTCCAGCAGACCCAGCTTGGTGTCATCCGCAAACTCGCTGAGGGTGCGCTCGATCCCCTCGTCCAGATCATTGAGCGAGACATTAAACAGAACCGGCCCCGGTACTGAGCCCTGGGGAACACCACTTGTGACCGGCCGCCAACTGGATCGAACTCCAGTCACCACCACTCTTCGGGCCCGGCCATCCAGCCAGGTCTTCACCCAGCGTAGAGTACACTTGTCCAAGCCATGAGACACCAGCTTCCCAAGAAATAAGTAATTTCGGCCTACAGAATTTTTGGTACCGAAGTCAAGGACATTTAAAAAATGTAAAACTCTTCTATGTACTACAGTGGAAGGTTCTCAATAAAGTGGTATAAAATTTTTCAAACATGCAACAAATGTATTTAAAAATTTAAGGGAAGAGCTAGTGGGATGGGGAACATTATTCTCTCATTTATTGAATTTGCTGAAATAATTCAGATTAATATTGCATGCTTTTTAAAAAATAAGTTTTATTTATTAAATTCCACTTCAATTTAATGTTGAATCTTAAATTAAGGGAAATTAATTTAAATTAATGTTGACAATTTAATGTTTCGTCTCAGAAATACCCTAACTTTCAAGTCTTGAAAACAAAATATTTTCTGCAAAACTGTCAATAAGTAACATTCCTCCTAGGTGCAAAGCTGCCTCTCTGTGTTTGTCATGACGTTTTTGCCTTGTAACAGATTTAGGGTGGAAAATACAAAGAGAATACTGCGTTTGATTCAAAAATTATTTTCTCCCCAGCATAAACCGCTTGGCTTCTTAACCTTACTCTCTGTTATTAGGAGTAAAAAACATCTCCAAAGCAACATAAGAGAAGTGGCGGTGGTCCGTGGCGGAGGAAGCACGGCTAGACACGTCACAACAGGTGATGCTTCCGGTCCCTTCAGTGACTCCCGTTGCACGGATATCCAGCTCGGATTGGCAGTAGCCAATCTGTCTCTGCACCAGGCCAATGTCAGAACTCCTCAATAATAACATGAAAAAAATCTCATTGATCTCTACAGAATATTGCTGTTATTTCAAGGTTTGTTACTTGCAGGAAGAATGATGGACAATTATTTTACCCAGTGTATTCTCCCAGCATTGGTACCTTGTCCAAAAATGCCAACATTCTGAGCCGTCAGGAACACCTAGGTTTTAAATATGATTGCACAGGGAAGAGAAGAGCTAAAGCAATGCTCTAATGAAGCACAGCCTAATGCTTGACAGAGTTGGTAAGCTTTCCTACGTGCTGCTTTGGTCTTTATTTCTGACCGGTAGTGTTGTCCCAGTTTCTTCTGGGCGAGCCCCAGCTGCCGGAATGATCTCAAGAAAAGAAGGGTCTTTTAATGTAGGCCTGTGCAGGAGGACTGAAGATTCACGTGGCTTAAGTCCTTTATCCACCCTCTTTCTTCGTTATGCCTCCAGGATGCAGCTCAGGGTCTGGACTTCGGTGTTTGTAGAGCAGGTTTTTGTGTTCATCTCGCCCGTTGCCATGGAAATCATCTAATGCATTTTTGGCAGTTTTCATCTGCTGTTAAGCATTCCAATCTGGTTTCATGCCATAAACACAATACTGCTCCCTTACAAAATACAGACTTTCCAGTATCAAAGTCCTTGTTTCTTTGCTGTCTCTATATTGTCAGCCAACGTTCCCTGTACTTTTAGTTTCCCTGTATCAGTATATCCGATCTCTTCCTAAATCTAGCTTGTTCGTTGAATCCTAGGATTAAATGGTATTTGTTTTTACTGTAGAACCCAAAATTTCTTAAGCTTAATATGAAAAAGGAAAGATATACCAAAGCTACCAAAGCTACTACTGTAGCTTGGGTCAAAATTTTGATGCTAAACACTGTATGTGAAATAAGAAAGAAATACGATGTGAGACCACATACAAAATAAGCAGTCACTCTATGTGAAGTAGCATCTAAGGAGATAAACAGCAAATTACTGCAAACAATAGAGACTTACGTTGATTTACACAGAAAAAATAAGGCTCGATCATATGCTTGGAGGTGGGTATCGTCTGGAACAGGAGGAGTAGTGTGCCTTCATGAACCAAGTAGTAAGAGACCTTGCGTTTGTAGGGCAAGGCTCCGGGAGTAGATAAGCAGGGAGGTAAGCCGGTGTTGCCACACAGAACGAAAAACTACTGTGTCAGAGTACAAAATATTTAGCTATACTCCTCAAATGAAGCAAAAGCAGAGGTTTCTTTTTGGTTTAGCAGAAGATAACCAGTACTGCTTTACTTATTCTTCCTATACTGCTTGATCTAGGTAAATATACTGCTTTGCTTTCACCTCATTTATGAACTTTAACATTTCAGGAAATGAACCAAATATCAAGCAGGAAAATCGTCACACAGATGAGGTAACTTTTCTATACAACATACTAGCGAGTCCCTAAACTGAAGTACTGTGTCTAGATTCTGCGATTTAGAAGGTTGTGGACTGACTGAAAAAATCCCAGAGATTACATTAGAAAGCTGGAACAATTATAGAACTAGAAAATATGACCCACATGGAAAGATTGAAAGAGGGAACATTTTCCAAATATATAAAAAACACAGCTTATGGAGGAAATGAATGTTTCCAGAAGGGTAGGAAGGAAGCAGCTTAAATTATAATAAGAGACTTGGTTAAGGGAGAACACTTAAAATATTCCTACCAGAGAAATTACTAAAATGCCGAAGAGAATTTTTTGGTGAGACTGTGGAGCCACCATTGATGGAGTCTCAATCTTTGGAGACTTTTAAGAAGAATTCAGACAACTATTTAGCAGAAACGACAGAAGCATAATTAATCTTGCCTTCAGGCAAGAGACTGGATCCTTTCCAGTTTGTTCTTTAAAGTTATTTCTGTGATAGATGTCTAAAAAGCTACTGGTTTCTCGTTCAGATTTCTCTTTTACAGTACATCTATTTTGAGCAGAAAGCACTTCTGAATCCCAAATTGCTTGCCTTTGTAACACTCCTTGTTGGCAAGTCAAGGATTAATCTTTAATTACAGGTGCTACATTTCATAAAACTGTATCTTTCTGCCTATAGTCGGCCGTTTCTGTCTGTAAAAGTGCACAATTCAGTCTTCCAGTGCCCAAATGTGCAGAATAAACCTCTTTAATCCGGCACAGGGAACCTAGACAGAAAAACCTCGTGTCCCCCTCCGACACACGTGTGTTTTCTGGGACTGACAAGCTCATTCGTGTCCCCAGTAACGCTGTGTTAGTACAGACGGTGCAGATGGTGCCAAGCATCTTCCTTTATCAATTTAGCAGGCGCTTGCCGTGTCTCGTTTTCCGCAGCGCCTTCCCAAGGTTACAGCTGTTTCAGTCATCCCTCCTTTTTCAGGCTGCGGATCTGCCATCGTTCGTGCAGGGATCCGCTTTTTCTTCGCTTTTCAGCGTTTCGGGTAAAGAGCCCAAGGAGCTGGGCTTCCCGTTAAGGTGTCTCGGAGCTCACCCTCCCTCCTCAGCCCACCGAAATCCCGCTGGGTGCGGAGTAGCCATGGGCAACACCTGAGGCGCTCTGAGCTCTGCCGTCCCTCTAGGTTGATGGGGAGTATTAATCATCACCTAGGGCTGGGCATCACTTTCTACTACTCATCTGGTATTTTAGCTCCGACAACTGTGCAGTGACCTACAAAGAGGGGAGCTGTTAGGTGGACACGCCAACGTATCCTGGAATGAACGGAGGAACTTCCCAGAGCTTCCCAGTGCTTCAAACCACAGCCAGGACAATTTGACCATATTGCTCCTGGACACTTTAATCCCATAAATACGAAGATGAAGATTTGCAAGGTTTGGGGTTTTTTCCAAGTAGCAATATCTCTGTGGGTATCAGAGGGAACTGCGAAGGTTTGCGCCACAATGTGAATCGAAGCACGGAAAATGGAGTTGATTGGAGATTCACTTCAAAAGCACCTTCCTTCTCCAAACTAAAATGCTAGCGTGCACTCACGTTTCAGATTTCACCTCCTATTCTGAATCTTACTAAGTCTAATATCTAGTTCCGAAATGTCTTGCATGAAAAAAATGGTTTACAAATTTAATGTGTTTTGAATAATCTCATTACATGTATGGGTTGCAAAGAGAGGATCTCTGGAGTGTGAACAACTTAAAAAAGAATTGTTTACATAAAAAGAAATCCTTTGGTCCGCCAAATAAATCACTTAACCCATCCTTTTAATGAATTGATCGATTCTTTTCTCTGCGCACATACTCACGCTATTATGATCTGATCTGCCCAGATAATTGCACTGAAATGAGTTAAGAAAAAAGAAATTAAAAAAAAAGAAAAAGTCATTTCCTTTTGGACCTGTGCTACTGGGTGATCTACAGAAACAAAATGAAAGAAAAGATACCTTTTATTCAAAATCGTTTATTAGCTGATTGACTTTCAAAAGTAGTAAGTACAAAATCTTCAAATTTCACATCAGCCAATACTGCCTGAAAAGGACAACTTCTTCTATTACTGAAACGCAACTTTACCTTTGCCATGTAAATTGTCTTTAAAGAGTACTGTTTAAGGGGAGGAAAAACTGGGGATATAAGTACATCTTTCTGCAAATTTCAAGGGAATTTAGGATACCTAGTGTGTAACTGTGCGCTTGGATCTCAGCCAAGACAGCAGGGCTAATGTTCTAACATTTGCAGATAGTACTGTGGGGGTGAAATGATCCCTGATTTTAATTAGCTGCTGTCTGAACAGCACTTTCAAGAGGTGAAGTGTATTGGTATATTGTTATTTATTTTATATCTTGACTGAAAGGAAATGCGCGTGATCGCACGTGGCACTCATCAGGATACACAACAGAATTCAGACTTTTTTGGGTAAACTTACAGCTAGAAAGGCTAGAGGCAGGAAAGGTATCGACCACTGTGGGACGTGGAAAGACACAAGAACTGAGGATGCTAAAGAAAAGTCATCAATCTCGATCTGTGAGGTGTGTGTTCTGCCTTCTGCTGGACAGGCTGAGGGTTACTCAGTTGCCTCTTCTTGTTGTTAAGCACAGACAGATAAGATTGTCTCTTTACTTTCATCATTAAATGCCTGCGTGTTCATCAAGGGCAGAGCAGAATTCAACTCCTGCTCTTGCTGTGATGCTGCGCACGGTGATGCTCTGTAACACAGCCGAGTATTTGTCAAGGGTCCCCAGTCTTAAAAAGCAGGAATAAATAATAATAATAATAATAATAAAAAGTGCTTTTCTCTTTCGAGCACATCATTGCTGCACAAAAGTCAACGTTTCAGTACTTGCCCCATTTAGACATTTCAGTAGGAGAACGTCATGTGAGGTCCTATCAGCTGCTTGGGCATCTGGTGCCAGCTGAGAGCAGGGACATCACAAGTGTATGAAAACTGGTAGGAAAAAAATCAGGTTATGCTGTGTTTCTTAAAAGGTTTAATGATTTTTCTTAACTCTCTGTAAGGCTCATATTAGCTTCTTTCATTTCAGCCATTTTACAACTTGAAAATAAACCAGTGTAACCAACAGAGACGTAATCTTAAATGATCGTCACCATAAAATCAAAGCTCACAACAAGCATTACGTAAATATAGTTGTTGGCCACTTAAAGCTCTGTTTTGGTTTGTTGTTTTGGTTTGGTTTTGTTTTTCACAAATAAAGATATCAAAAAATATGATTGAGGACTCCTATAAACCTTAAGCAGTATTAGCTGCCCGAAAACTAGTCATCTAACTTCATCAGCCAATGAAGGCAAACAAGCACCTTTAGGTGGGGACTTTTTAATCCTAAAATGTATGGCGTAAAAAGTTAGAAGAGATTAACCCTCATCTATCTGCTATGCCACCTCAAATTGCTTTTACCATTATGTTTGCCAGATAGATGGGCTAGGTCTTAATCTTTGTAAAGAATTGTGACTGGAAACAAAAGAAAATTCTAAAATTATTCTATAAATTTGTTTGGATTATAATGAAATATGTACAGCAAAGCTACCGGTATGGCAGGCTGAGTGAAGTAATGTCCCTGAAGAAGGCATCAAGAAAACCATATGTGACTTCTATTTAATTCTGATCTAAAATGGTGACTTTTCTGGCCTTTCAAAGGGTGACCTACTGATAGAGCATCTCAATCCCAGTTAAATGTTTTAAAAACAGAAGATAGACACATCTTTTAGATGTAGCTGCCCTGGTTTCAGCTGGGCTAGAGTTAATTTTCTTCCCAGTAGCTGGTCCAGTGTGTTTTGGATTTAGTGTGAGAATAACCTTGATAACACACTGATGTTTTTGTTGCTGCTAAGTAGCACTTACCCTAAGTTAAGGATTTTTCAGTTTCCCATGCTCTGCCAGCAAGCAGGTGCACAAGGATTTGGGAGTGGACACAGCCAGGACAGCTGACCCAAGGTATATTCCGGACTATATGAGATCACGCTCAGCATATAAAGCTGGGGGAAGAAGCAGGAAGAGCGGGAGACGTTCGGAGTGATGGTGTTTGTCTTCCCAAGTAACTGTTACTTAGCGTGATGGAGCCCTGCTTTCCTGGAGATGGCTGGACACCTGCCTGCCCATGGGAAGCAGTGAATGAATTCCTTGTTTTGCTTTGCTTGCACGCACGGCTTTTGCTTTACCTGTTAAACTGCCTTTCTCAACACACAGGTTTTCTCACTTTTGCCCTTCCGATTCTCTCCCCCATCCCACCAGAGGGGAGTAAGCAAGTGGCTGGGTGGGGCTTGGTTGCCAGCTGGGGTTAAACCACGACAATATGGCACACAGGCCTCACATAAGTTCACCAGATTGGGTTTGGGCTCACCTTATCTAACATCAGACATCCTAAATGTCAGTGTTTACGTCAAAGGTAGCCATCTAAAGCCCCTTTCTAGTGCATGGAGAAGAACAGAAAACTCATCCTAATACTGATTTTCAAAAGAGTGCTAATAAATTGCATACCAGAGTTTCTAGTTGTCTCAATTTAAAATGAAGACCACCTAAAGCACTAACTCAGATATCTACGTAAAATAATCTAACATTTGATGAGATGGATGGTATCCTCATGTCTGAAAGGGAAGACCCATGAAAGAGTACAAAATGCTAGAGGATAGGACTGAGACATGTTGGTTGAATTACACCTTAGATGAGGAATAGAAGATGAGGCAGGAGAACCAAATTTCACTGAATGACTCCTATTGAAAGAGCAGAAATGCCATGTATTATAAAAAGGAAAGTGATTGCTGTCTATGTTCGTTATGCATTGTGATATTCCACCATGGGCAACAATCCCATTAAGTGGGTCATTGAGTTCCTACTGTAGGCTTCTGCCTAAGTTCTCTTACTCATAATGATGTGTGTGCCATTTGTATGTTTAGAGCAGAGATAAAAGCTGCATGTGAAAACAAATTAAACATTTCAAGGTGCTGGTATTGGCTTTGGCCTTGAGCTACTACTCCTACAAACTAATTGTCTAAAAGCCAGTGCTCACTATGTGTCTCAGTAAAGATGCATAGTTTAGAAATTTTAACATGCTGAAACATTTGGGAAACACAGCTGAGGACACGAACAACAGGAGAATTTCCCTCAGAGGTCAAATAGCTGGATGTACTCAGTCATCCTCCTGTCTTTGACAGTGGCCACTTCTGAAGGCATACAAAAGCCAACTTTGAATAGTTAAGATATTAACAGTCCATACAGGAAATTTCTTCTTAATGTTTGTTTCAATAGTGTTTGGGAAAGTCCTTGTTCATGAGCACATTTAATATAGGAAGAAATACTATATTTAATTTAGACTTTTGCCTGTAGTCACATGAATCGAGATGATTAACTTATTTCAAGTGGTGCACTCATATTAACTATGCCTGTATTGCCTGCAAAGGATGGTCCCTTGACTGCCCCAGGCGATGAATTGCCAATCTGCCATAGGGTGATCTTCCAGGCACGGCCTGAGTTACAGCTGGAGCACCATTTCCATCATCTATAGGATCATGTAAGCCCAGGCCAGCCAAGAGATAACCCAAGACAGGCAGGAGAGGAAACAAACTAGGCTCACAAACACTCCAGAGGTTTTTGTTTCAATGATTTCAGATGAATTTGTATCAGCTAATCATCAAGATCCTTATGGGACTGCTCTGAAGGCCGCTGAACTCAGTCATGGTCTTTCCATTCACTTCAGTGGCTTTGGATCAAGCTGTTTTGGACATAGTCCTAGTTTCAGCTGGGATAGAGCTAATTGTCTTCCTAGTAGCTGGTACGGTGCTGTGTTTTGGGTTCATTAGGGGAAGAACGTTGATAACACACGGATGTTTTCAGTTGCTGCCAAGTCATGTTCAGCCTAAAGTCCAGGATGTTT
>JANZLQ010000032.1:25151543-25164758 GCA_026212715.1 Elanus axillaris
CTCCTCCTCATCCCACCGGGGCTGGGGCTGGAGGAGTGAGTGAACGGTTTCACGGTGCTTTGTTGCCGGCTGGGCTTGAACCACAACAAAGTGAAAGTCCAAGGACTTTATTTTTCATAGTTCGAAACAGAATTTCACCCTGAGTACCTTTACTTAAGGTTTGCATTGCTTGTGGTTCATCTATTTCTATATGACAGATGAGGTCCTTGCTTTCCTTTTCTCTCCTCTTTTTTTTTTCTTCTTTTTTACCACCTTCCCACTACTTTGTCTCAGGTTCTCATCTCAGCTCTTCCTTATCTTTGTATTGAAAAAGAAGAGAATATTAATTGCACAGAATTGTTTGAGTGGGTCATAAGTGGAAGGTAAAAAAGACATGTCAGTGGAATTTTTCCACTTCTTCAAAAATGACATGGTCTCTGAAGGTTTGTATTGTTATCTAAATTTCCCAGCATATGTAAAGATAAAAACCATCTGGACAGGTTTTTTTGAGAAACTCTTGTTTTCTATGTTTAGGAAGTGATATGTTGTGGCAGCATGAGTCATACACCATTTTATTTCTCCCTACAAAAAAACTGCTGTAAATCAGTCATCATAAATCTGTACTTTGTTGGTGATTTAGGCAGAGCTTGAGTTGTAGAATTTTCATCTTGTAAGAAAAACATATATATGGAGCAATATTCTTTTTTGGTGATGTTTTCCATCTTCTTAAAAGCCTTAGTTGCCTGAAATACTCAAAAATAATAAGCATTAAACCTGAACCTATCTAACTATAGATCTTTTAGCATCTCTTCTTCACAGGCTTTGCAATGCTTCACAGAGATGCCTCAGCAGTATGAGTAACAACAGGTGCAAAAATAGAAGAAGTTTGCTGTGTGTCACCTAAAAATTAATGACAGAACAGACAGTTGGATCCGGATTTCTTGATATTGTCTTTTTCACGGTTTCTCTAACTTTTGTCCAGTAATAAGTGTTTAGAGTCAGTAACCACAGCCTCAAAGAGCAATTTTGCATTTATGTACAGACAATCCTAGTATTTGATATCTGGGTGTTATAGAGATACTTTGTTTTAACTATGAACCGCATGCTGATTAGTACTTTCAGAAGACTTTTAAAGGCCACTTAAGTCAATGGAGGAATTTGGACTCATTTCAGAAAACTGAGTCAGTCCTTAAATAAACTACTAAAATCATTTTATCGTTTTGGGGTTATGTGACTCATTCTGTCTCTGAGAATTTGATAAGGCTACCATGTCACAGCTGAAATTGAGAAGTGAAAGGCAGCTGTCCTAGATGGATTGAGCACTATTCTCAGCTGATCTGACAATTAATGTAATTACATTAATTTCACAGAGGAATATCAATTTACCCCTGAAAGGATATAAAAACCCAACTTACAGGACAGCATTTAAATCAACCAATCAATTCTACATTTTAATTACTTAATTTTTCATCTTTGTTTTCTTTCACTATCTACATCATCAGAATAGTCCAGTGCTTCATTTCCTGAATCAGCAGCTGGATTAAGACTAATACCTGAAACATAAAGAATGAAAGATCTAGAGAAATAGGTTCTGTAGATGGGCGAGGAGCAGTACCTCAGCATCCCTTCATCGTGTAGCCAAACCAATAGGAATATAGATATCATCTGTCCCTGAAAACCTCCACCATAGGTCCAAATACCAAAGCCGTTGAATATGTGGTATCAGGCCTTAAGGTCTTTAGCTTAACTCACTGCAGACAAGCTTGACTTTTTAATGGCTGTTTCGTTGACTTAAATTATCACAGTCATTGGTTCAGAGGGATGCTTGCCTCAGGTGGTGGTCTTTTTTCTTTTCTTTTAATCTATTCAACGATATGCTTAGTCTTAAGGACAATTAATAAGCGCTGTTAGTGGTCCCTTGTCACATTACTTCTACTGATGTAATTTTAAGCAGCCAGTTGAGCCGTTCATCTCAAATGACGAAAGACATAGTGAAAACACAGCTTACTGATGCCAAATACAAATTTCTTTTTGCCTCACTCATCCAGGATAGATTCCATAGCTGGGTTAAAAATTAATTTTAAAACCTTGGAAAATACCATAGCCGTTGTAAGTGCCTTATAACACTCACACCTCTAGTATCTGAGCACTTACACTGTGCTGCTGATCTTTAAAGAAGCCATAATTCAGTTTCCTATTTTGTGTCTGTACTGAGCCTACAAATAGACATGGATGTAGTATGTGCAGGTGCAGTTATCTTTTGTAAGCACAGATGTGAACAAATCCTTCTCGGAGAGTTAGAAAAAAATTAAGTAGTTTCAAATCTGTATTCAGTGTCCCGAAAGTTTGGGTATAAAAATTGCAGTTGCAATAAATCTCTTCAGGGTTTGTTTGTTTTTTGGGTTTTTTTTCAATTATGTGTCTAACATAAACCATGTTTAAATGAAGTTAGATGTAGATCATATCAATAATTTAAGGTAAAATATTTTATGAGGATGGAGCAGTTGTCTAAAAAAACCACATAAATTTATTTGATATGGTTAATAACAGCGTTGAGAAAAACAAATATGTTGACATCGTACACATTCGTAAACCCTGTCAAACAGCTCTAGTTTAGAAGTTTTCATATTTGGCTACTATAATACTCAAACCAGCACTTTTTCCTCTTTTACTGTCTTATGAATAGCTGGCAGGTCCTATAACACATGGCAAATTTTTAGAGTAAGGCATTAATTTAAATGCTTTGACAAATCAGAATTTTAGTCTGTGCATGGAGAATGCGTGTAGAAAATCTCAGTTCTATCAATATAAAAAAGTTCAGTTGTTCATTAAGGGAGAAACTTAGCAAGACGGCGTTCTGGAATGAAGAGCATTGGATTCTTCTCACACAGACTTTCTTACACCATTTCTCCACTATAATTTGTGCATTTCCAGTAAGTGGAATGAAGAGATTATTAGCAGGAGGAGATGTCTGTTACATACAGTAAACGCTAACAATTTCTTGTTTGTAATGGTTGTATTTAAAGTGTTCAGTACTACAGTAATACGGTGTTCTTCATGCTTTTCCATGTAATGTAGCCCTCAATTTATCCCTTGTTCATGTCACACTTACCAGCTGACCGATTCGTCTGGTGAGTGTAAGGGATGACTGCAAGACTGAAGCAGCATTTATTTCCTGGTGGATGTGATGAACCGTATGCAACAAATCTTTTGCTTGACCAGTGTTGACTTCAAGACATCTGTACCGTCAATTGCTCTATCAATACTCTAAATTGCTCTTTTGTCGTCATCGTTTCTTCTCTGGAAGCCTGAAGACCAAAGACCTCTGTCCTTAAGAGGTTGTGTTTCCAGTGCATGTTCAAGTCATGGTTTAAAGCTCTAATTCATCTTCTACTCAAATTGGAAAAGTTATGCAAGATACACAGACTCTTCACTGAATCTGGAAACTGTGAAAAGGTCTCAGGCTTAGCGTTTTGGGGCAGACTGGTTTGGTTTTGGGTTTAAGTTTGAAAGGGGACTGGCCCATTTAAACTGCTCGTGGACGCTAGGTGAAAATCAGAGAAGAATCTCAGTTGTGAGTCATGCTGCTTGTAAGACTGATTATAGGTAAGACTAATTATATGTAAGACTTGGTTCAAGCTGATACGATACAAGCATTCTTTATGATGCGTTGGTCTTAAAGGTCTTTATCACTCATTTGGGGCAGGGAGTATTTTTCTCATTTTTCTAATGGCAGGTCAATACTAGATTAATGATTAAATACAGATGAAAGCCCTAAGGTTGTAGCATCTTCTCCAACAAACCTATGATGTCTTCTCAGCAGCATGTGCTGGAATTGGCCTCTTCCTTTACATCTGTAACTGTAAGTTACAGTTTACAGATAAAGGCCAGAGCTGTAAATGATGCAGTAAAAGTCTGCATTTATGACACTTCCAAGCTTATTTTGCAAAAGCTACTGGGGTAGGAAAATTAACTTCAGGCAAATTCTGAATCCTGAACTTTGAACCTTCTGATTGTTTTTTCTTTTTTTTTCTGTAGATTTATTTGCCTCTGACTGATTCAGGCAGAAAAGAAACCAAAATCATGGACAAATTTAAAGTCAAATTTATAATTATCTGTTTACTATGAGATATTGAGAAGGTGATGACTGAGCTTTTTTCTTAACTACTACAAAATGATGAGTGTAAGCCATAGGATGTTTCTCCTGTATATGTTTACTAAATTCAGACTTCTTCAAAACAAATGCTAAGAAATATTCACTGAAACGGCAGGCAGATGTGAAAGAGTTCCAGGATGCTCTTTACCCGGAATCATTATTACTTTGTCTATAAAGTCGATTAGTTATTGTAGACTCTTTTGTCCGAGGACATCTTCCCACGTTTATTCACTAATGTTTATCTCCTAATTAGCTGAATGGCAGCAAAATCCATTTGCATGTGTGAATCCTACCCTGCTCAAAATCAACTAGACCAGTAGCTGTTACAGGATATTTCTGAACTGGTAATTGGAACTAGCTTCCTGAAACTTGCTCCTTGTGAAAATAGTTACATCGTTTTTCAGCATCAGAGATGAAAATTAAAGCTGTGAGCCTCTGAGACAACCACAGGTAGCTCAGTTCCACAAAGGGCAAATAAAAGGAAATACATTGCCTGGAACGTTCTGACCTGTTTATTGGTGAAATTGATCTCTTGCACGTTTCCCTAACAGTTCATTCTGGTGTCTGTTTTAGGCTAACTAGACCACTTATCCTTTTAGGATGAAAAAAAATTGAATTTGAAGGTGCCACGGTAGCCCACTGAGGAAATAATCTGAACTGTTCCATACTGCGAAATAATATTGCCAAATGTCCCAAAGTGGTGTAGTAGTGGAGGACTTCCCTCAAGTGTGGGCCAGAAGTGTCTTAATTTATCCACACCAGCTCTGTATGTAGAAAAAGGAGCTTCTGGGCTGTTGTGAGGAAAATCTTAGCTTAAACCTGAAGAAGAAACCAGGATTCTGAATCCATGCACTTTCTTTACATGCTGATGTGTAAGACACCCTAATATGGAAAGGACGTGGAGGGAGCCATTCTGCTTGTCAGGACAGAGGGTCCCATGGTTTGGGTTTTCCAGATCAGGTGGCAAAATAGGCAAACCAAAATGTTAAGAGTTACAGTCAAACAATATGTTATTTGTCATCTGGAATTTAAAGCAACAGCAACAAACCCCATAGAAAGTCAAAATAGAGAAATAAAACAGCATAGCGAATATGTACCAGCTTTCTGTGCTTGCACTTCATAAACAAAATTCCTCTGTGATGTTATCAGATTCTTTGCTATGGCTATTACATTTGACATTTCACATTTTATAATATTATTATATGGCTCCGAAGAACCTGTAGGTCATTCACATCTCTACAGATTCATTGAGCTGAAGGGAGTTTGATTCTTACATTTGAATCACATCAGAGAGGAAATGAGATAGAAGTCTAACTAGAAAGCACTGCTGTGGGCTAATGGCAGAAGGGACAACCTTTTTTTGATACTTATAAATTAAAATGGTTAGATTTCTCACCTTTTCATCTTTTCTTGATGAGTTCCACGAATCTCTATGGCTACCTCTACAGTACTTTTAAATACAGTCTATGATGAAAATGTTGTAAGAAAAATCAGTTTGAAAACTCACAGCTTGTCATAGTTTATTCTAAATTCTGCAGCATCAGATTTCAGAAACTCTTCAAGTACTAACTTTCTTGCTGTGAGCCTCTGGTAAACAATTCTTCACTTTTGTGTAGCACTCATTATCGCAGAAATTCACAGCACTTTAATTAAGCTTTACAACATTCCACTGAGTCAAATATTTTCACATGTACTAAAATATTTTTGTATGAGGCTATGATATGATCAGGTTCCTCCAGTGGGTCAGTAATGAGACTGGATATAAGCATGGTGTAGTTCAGATTCTCAGTGTCTTTGCATAATTCTCTCTCATTTTAATACCGTGGAAGCATTTTTACATCATAGGAAAACAAAGGAAGCTTTATTCCATTCTAGAAATGCAAAAAAGTCACTGTGAATTTGTACTGGGCTGCAGCTGCAGAGGTTCCTGCCAGGCGTACTTGGTAATACATAAATTGTCTCCAGCCTGAGAAATATAAAGAGGCATTAATAGTCCAGTCACTAATTTAAGGTCAGTACAAAGGGTGCAAAAGAAAATTTGATTCCAAAAAAAGAAGAGTAATTTTGGATAAAAAACATTCTGTGTGGAACCAGAAGGACTATGTAGATGTCCTAGGGTGAAAAAAGAACAACAAAAGATTAGCAGATGGGAATATAAAAAGACATGGGTTGATAAATTATTTTCAGAAATTCAAAACCAAAAACTGGGAAACAACCTATGCTAAAATCTTAGTAGTTAATATTTGAACAAGATGCAGTGAAATCTCTACTCTGTACTAAGTGTGTACAAGTGCCTACGTGCTTTTTAAGCAAAATTTTAAACTTTTCAGTTATGTGCAAATGAAACTGGAAAGAGAAGGGTATTTCTGAACTCCTCCTGCTATGGAATAGGCTGGCTGAAAACTGTGATTTTAAACAAGCTATCCAGAATATGAAAAATACCCACCTGTATTAACACTTGTTAACAGATTAAATTTACAGAGAAGTGATGTGCAGTGATCACTTAAAATATTCACCATTAAAAATGTCAGTGGGATTTACCAACTTCATTGAAGGACTGATGACTCTGGATTGAAATTAATGATGCGATATTTTTTTTGCCAGTCTTATGACGGTAACCAGTGCCTAACAGAACATTCCTTCCGAGTAATAAAAAATTCTTATGTAAACTGAACTAACCCTTCTAAAGTTTAAAAAATTAAGGATCACTGCAAATACAGCGGTTTTGATATTTCCTGATGATTTTCTCGAATTTATTCTGAGTGTGTGTGTGTGCCACAGCTGGAAGATGTTTGGGGTTTTCTTAATTTCCAACTGATTCCTAAGCTTGATTACTGAATAAATTCAGCATATTTGGCTGCTCTAGCAAGTGAACAGGCTTTCTGTTCTTATTGTTTCCACCTAAATAGTCCTTTTTGATCACAGTTTTGACTCCAACAGAAATACATCCTTGCCTCCCAGAATCCAGTAGCGTTGCAGTCCATTATCCTTGGCCTCAAGGAAGGGTTACTTAAACAGCAAGAACTAGTAGCAGTTCTGTTCTTTGCTTTTTTACTACCTGATTAGAGCTAATGGGAAGTACTGTGGATACTGCAAAACATACTGCATCGGGGTTTTGCTTTAGCTAAAACCCCCCTACCAAGTAGATAGTAATGGCTATCAATGCTTTGCTTGTAGCACTAGAAAGTATTCTACTGTAAAGATGCTAGGTTGCTTGACCTCCCCTGCTTCAGAAAAGAAAAACATATCACTCTTGACTGATTCTGAACATGTACTGCAAAAATTGCAGTGGTTCAGAAATGCTTTTCTGCCCAGAATATCTCACTGTTTTGTCTGCCCTAATTGAAGCAGCCACTTTCAGGAAATTCAACCCCTCTTCTACTCTCTCACTGTCATAGGAGCTTTACTTTGAACCGTGTTCTCTTCTGAGGTGTGCACTTGCTGTTCATACTCTCAGTTCTCACACCAAACATTTGAGGGAATACGGTATGTGGGAAAATTCACTGGGAAGTCATGCTCTAATTCCAATAATTTTGTCACTCCTGGGCAATCTGTCTGCCTACACCTCCAGCTTATGCCATTTGTTTCTGCTGGAGAGAGCCTAGGACAGCTACAGAGGGGCACAGGAGAGCAAGGAGTATGTCAAAAAGCCCAAAATACAGACCAATCCAAACACAAAATAAACGCTGTGCATAGAGATAAAACCCATAAATATTGAGGCTAAGGACATGGTTTTCAGAGTCTAACCATATGAGTGACACGGTGTTGGTGCCAAAATCGGTCCACAGCCTAAATCTGACTTTGTTATTAAATGGCAACAGAAACTGAATCTTTAATTTCATCCCTGAACTTTGCCTTCCTTTCTAATACTCCCTTGCCTTTAGTTTCCCAGTTTAATTTCTTTCTCACTGCAAAGTGGTTCCTCCCTCAAAATGGACGTTACAAAACCTGCCTAAATTAGCTGCTAGGTAACTAGTTAGTCGATAACGCAGAACATGGTTCGCGTTTTCCGTGACTCCCGAAGAGCGGGAGTTTCAGTGACAAACCCAGCTGTAAGGGCGCTGCATCCAACCTTATCCGCGGGAGAGGTGACAGTGATGTGGGAAGCAGCTACAGGCAGATCTGACGGCAGTTTCTTTGGACAATTAACTACTTTCTGGTGGGCCTCAGCCAAAAGCTCTTCTCTTTGGTCTTGCAACAGGCAGAGACGTGACCTCTGCCTCGCCCTGCTTGTGTCTAGAGAAAGAAGCGTGTGCTCTCGGGGGCACTGCGTGGACCCGCCGAAGCACTGCGTCCTGCGGAGGAGCGAGCAGCGTGAGCCATACCTGTCAAAGAGGATGCTGCTCCTGCTGTCAAAGCGCTGAGGTTCTTGGTAAGGAGAAGGGCCTTGAAGGATGGGGACACGACGTGATCGGTATTCACTGAGCAATCACGAGCATGAAGCTCTTCCCTTGTGGAGATTCTAGGTGACATTCAGAAAACAGAAAATATTACTGAAGAACACCTTAGTATGACTGAGTGTTGTGCTGTGCTTGTATTAGAGAATTAATGCTTCAGACTTGTCCAAAGGCTTACCTGTTGAGGCCGAATTCATGAACCTGCTGCTCTTGTTTTATTCTAGTGCTGTTCTCCCTAAATCATATAATCCTCTATCTCTACACTTAACATCTTTTCCTGCTTCAATCCCTCCGTGTCTTTGTGCCTGCCACATTCTGGTGTTATGATTCCCCTAACCAGAATCTCAAGGTTATGACCTAAATATGGAACGATCAATAATGCTTTTTCATTTTAGGAAAAGTCAAGAATGTTAGGATTCAATAATTAATAAGTTGGAGAATATTAAAACATACCTCTGTGGATCTCTAATGTGTCCTTACTGGAATCAGGAAATCTAGTGAAAAACTGGCAATTTTACCACACACTAAAACTGGAGCAGAGCCGGACAGCCTGCAGACACTCAGGCAAGAACAATGACTAAAATCTGTATTTTAGAAAGGAAATTAAGAACAGAAAGGTATACAAAACAATGGTCTGAAATAGGACATCCTGACTCCATTTCTCATTTTACCTTCCACACAGAAGCTAGTAACACAGGGCAGATAGCATATATTAAGTTCATAGCTTATTTTCCCCCCTGGAAACTTATTTGTGTACATAGATGCTAAAATCCCCTGAGAGTGAATCAGCAGCAAACCCAGTAAATAGGTTTCCTGTCGTTCAGTCCCTTACACCGCCCACTGGACCGTGCTGACTTCTTCATGTTTATTCAAGCAGCTAAGCACCTTTCTTAAGTTGGTGAGGACGCTGTCTGCTGCGAGCCCATTCCGGCAAATATGTAAGGTCTCTTCTCGCTGCAGCCGAGCCTACCAAATCACGTTGTATGGTGAATAGCATCAGGAGGAGTGACTCTCTGTTGCCACAGGATGACTAAATCCTTCTAGGTCATTTGGAAAAAAATCAAAAGCAGTTTTCTTTCTGAAGGTATTGTAAGTGCTAATTGTTTTCCTGCTGCCACACACACACACAAACACATTTCTGCAGTGTATGGGCTCAGTTGGTTAGGGAAAAGCATTCCTCTCACAATGGCATTTTGAAGCTGGCACAGCCTCCTTAATTCTTCACACGCAGCAGAGTTTGACACCACCTTTTGGAAGAAATGTATGACAGTTTAAAATGAAAGTAATCTTTCAACAGCTTGAAAGGTTTCTTTTTTTTTTCCTTGAAACAGACTGTGCAAAGAGGTAATGACAAAAAGAATTAATTTAAAATCCTTTTAAAATTTCATCAGTTTAGCTATCCAAAATGTGAAACTTCAGAAAACCTGAAGGGTAGTTATCTTGCAGCAAAAGCAATTTAAATAGCTTACTAGAAGCGGCTCAATTGTGGATATTTCTCTTGTTTATCAGTGCATTATGTACATACAAACAATTTATTTATTTACTGAGGGAAAAGGCATTATTTAGGTTGCTAGCAACAAATATATCTATTCTGTAGCTCATATCTTTCAGAACTTGGATTTGTTTCTGGGTGGTTTTAAAGTTTTAATGAGAAAAGTTGCTTTTTTTTAAAAAAAAAAAAAAGAAGTAAGTTTTCAGTTGGTACTCTTCCCTTCCCTCTTACTTCATCCTCCATTTATTCAAAATTGCAGATGAAATCAGCTGTTTGGCTGATTGTTATGGTCAGGGACTTTAAAGAAGATTAGACTATTTATTTCTCATTAGTTAGAAATCATTATTCATTGTTACATTTCTTAAGCAATTTCAAATAGCAGTATGGGCAGTCTCCCAACTAAATATTTATCTTAGATCTAGTGAAAACAACCAAATACAAAAATATTTTCTGTAAGCACATTACCCTTTTTGACTCAAACACAGGAGTGGCTGCCTGGGGAAACAAATATGGCAAAGACTGGGGTCTATCCCTAATTTTTATTTCATGGAAAGTAAAAAAACAACTGTAAAAACCTTGACAAGAGGGCTAAATAATCTGATGCAGGTAAATGTAATGATCTGCACTATGCCCTGGTGGGATTACGGATTTGAAATACAGCCTCTGAGTGTTTCTAAACATTATCTCTAAACATCATAGACAAGAACTTCTGGGGGTTTTATCTGCAAGGGGTTGTTATTAAAAACTGGGTAAGTCGGTTCTGACTAGGGGAGTTAATAGGCAGGCACAGACAGAGTTGTGTCTGCAAGAGCAGCATTATAAGGAGGAAAGTCTCACTAGGCGAGTTCAAAATACCAACTTCCCAACTACATACAGGTTTTGTAAGTGGGGGTTGTCCTCTAATGGAGAAAAGATAAGATTTTCTCAGTATATGCTTTTGCTCAGCTGTCTTCAGCTGAAATACAGTATGCAAGCTGCTTCTGTGATTTTAAACAGAGTTGTTTTAATCTTGGTTTAAACAAATTCCTTTTATGTGGGAGGTTTGTGCAAACTGACCTCAAAGAGCTGAAACTCTCAGCCGCTAAGGAAGCTCTTGAGGGTCGTTCTCCAGGTATTGATCAGGCGGTGGAAACAGCAACGTGAGCTGGGCTAAGTGAACCTAAAGGCATTGCCATATGGAGGAACCTAAAATTAATTCAGACATCATTCCCCAAACGCCAGTCTGGTGGAGGTCCAAAGCTCTGGAGCAATTCCGCTCTGCAAAACCCCTCTCCCAAACATCACCGGTCTTGTGTGGCTCTTCTCCGCTGGTGCCATCAATGGCAATTTCCGTCTCTGAGCTCAACCGCTTCCCTCTTTGCTTTGCTTCTACCGCTGATGACCCCTCCATCGGTCTAACCGGTAATTCCATGGGGACCAGGAGTCTGGAAAGACCTCTTTCTAGGCCTTTTCACAAGCCTACAGTCCACACATCCAGACCAAGAATCACAAAGCTACTGCCCTGATTTGTTTCTTTTATGGGATCAGGCTTTGACCATTTTTAGCACAGGCTCTCTCTTTCCAGAACCAAGCTCTGTTATCAAATCAAAGTCCATTTCTGTATTCTCAGGGTGACCCATCATCTCTGTGTTCATAAAACATTTTAGGAGCTTAAGGCTTTAAAGGGGCTTTAGTACTTAAGCACCTTTTAATCCTTAAAGCAATTTATGCACAAACATCTTTAAGGAGATAAAAATGGCTTTGTTTCTTAAATGCCACACATTTAAGCTTTCTCCCTCTTAAACCTTTTAAAGTGCTTTATATATTAAGACCACTAATACCAGTATTGCTACTGATTCTGTCTGTGGCCTTGGACATGCCACTTTCTCTGTGCATTTTTTTCTCTATCTGTGAAATGGGAATAAGATCAGTGCAACTATTGTTTTGCGTTACAAGTTACTGCCTGAACAGGAATTTAAATGGAAGAAAAAAGCATAAAAACACTTTGTGGTTTTATTAAACACCAGAATATTAGTGGTCAGCAGTTTAGTGCTGAATCAGTGCATGCAAACAGCAGCCGAAACCACTTTCCATCAACAGTCAAGTTCAATAATGTAAAAGAAAGTACTTCCTTGCCTTATACAAAGAAATGCTGATCACTGCCAATACTGTGAAATGAAGTTGCTGGGATAGATGATATACTTACTTTTCGAAAGACACGATCACATTTACATGCATTCTTGAAAGATCTCTTCCAGCTCTAAACCTTTCATTTGCTCCATGAAAATGGAAGAAACCAGCTGATTTTTTTATAGAGTTGTACGCCATTCCTGTGAGATGGGATCATGACATGAAAATGTTTTCCATAACACAAGAACTTATCGCTGGTATATGTAAAGGTCAGTATCATTATTGAGGAAACAGATTAACATACATGTATGAAAGTTTTCGTGAGAGTTTTTTCCTAGAAAACTTTACTGGATTTTGGTAAAATAAAGGGACAAAGTGCCAATTTTTTAAGGTTATGCATACAATTGGAGAAAGATTGACACTTCATTCAATAACCTTTTGAGAAAGAGGGAGAAGTTATAGACGATGTAATGCTGAGAGACAGATGAAGTGACTTTAGGTAATCAAAGTAAAAATTGCTGCCTGACAGAATCCCAGCAGCAAGGCCCTTGTTTTCTGAGATACCTGATGGGTTTTTACAGCGTTATAGCATTTGAGTTTTATGTTGTATGATATTCACCAAGTGACAGTGTGACCCTCTTCTCCCCTAAGATGTTATCACTTCTCTGTGGCAAAGTAATTCTGTTGCTGTCTTACTAGAGATGAACTCATGAATCAGTGATGTGGACAGGGGTGGCAGTCCAGATAGCACTCCGTGAAATCTATAAATCCTTTAAAAGAGACTGGTTTTCTGCTGCCAACAGTTATTATTGTGTCACAATCAAGCAATTTCATTCTGAAACGTTGGGTGGCCCGGGTTTGAGTACTAAAAGGAGAAAAGCTACAAGGAGATTATGGAATCAGCACATTATGTGATCGGAAATCTAGACAGTGAATTCCACCTATTTTTGTATGCTTTTTCTAGTCAGTAGTGATCACTACTCCATTGAACACTGGAGCACATTTTCTTTAAACCATAACCTTTAATAATATATAGTAGAAGTTACCATGAAGTTTTAAGAATAAAATCTGTATTCCCCCCC
>JANZLQ010000032.1:25166591-25182100 GCA_026212715.1 Elanus axillaris
CCGTTGCCATATTTAAAAAGAGATACTCTAGTGAGTAATGTCTATTGAATTTAGGCTTGAGAAATGGCGAGTGAGAGAGGAGATTTTTCCTCCTAAAACAGCTTTGCTTGACAGGATAAATCTGTACATAAAATTTAACACATCAGGATCTTCCTTTCAGTCACATAAACATTTTGAATAATTAACAAAGCCATCGGATGTAATTTCCTAGGATTTAACTTAATGTTTACGCATACATTATTATGATTACTTGCTATAGAAGTAAGAATGGTATGATGCATCACTTCTGGTCACCACGGGTATATGATTTGGTGTTAGCTCTTGCTCAAAATCTAAACACTGTAGACTAAGGGAGAACAGAAGGTTACTGGTCTGTAAATACAGCGGAAGGTTCTGCTCATCTTCTGTAGAAACCACCAGCAGCTGTGATGTACAGCCCGCTACTGCGCGCAGTGAAGCTGAGCAGGCTCTGAAATTGTCAGACTTGATTCAGTCCTTCTGAAAGCATGCCAGTGTGAGCAAGAATATTATTCCTAGCACTGATCAAGAAAGAATAAAATAACAAGACTCAGCTTCTGGCTTTAAGAGTGGAGATGGTAGGGCAGATGCTGCAATCAAGTACAGTTCCATTAAAATCACTTGCAAAATCAATTTCCTAGCTATTAAACACAGGGAAAATTGCTAATATACTATGGATGACTAATGTTTATGAAAAAATTGATTTCTAGCAGCCTAGAAAAGACTGCTGAACACTGCACGTGGTACCTCCTGGGAATCAAGGCAGTCTAATCAGCCCTACGATTAAATTCTGATTTTAGTAAATTTAAACAAAATTTGTCGGTGCTATTATTGGGCTGGCCCTATTGGAAATAAAAATTTCCTTTGAGTAACAAAAATTCTTAGAAAAGTCAGATAAGACTTTGTCTTTATGCACAGACTGTAACTGAAATTAAATACCATTATTATGTAAGGGAAGAAATATAGGGAGTCCTGCGTGCATAGGCGTACAGGTGCTTGTGTGCTTACACAAATGCACGTGCACAAACACATACCCATACACTGGTATCAAGCTGGTTTATACCTTTATAACTGATTCAACTTTTGTGATAACAATTTAAGTATTTTGAAAGAAAAAGTGTAACTTCAGTGAAGACTGCTAAACCTATAATAATTATCTGTATCTAGAGGAAAAAACCTCTCCCTGAAGCCAGTGTTATAGAATCTGAACCCTTTTTTTTTTATTAAATATGAGGGTAATACATGAAAATATAAAATCTCAGCAACAGCTGGATAATACATGAACTGCTTTGTACCACAGGAAATCACTTACAGCCATCTCTCCCTCTCTTTCCCACACTTCAACTGTCTTATGAGGTGATACCTTGGACCTTTCAATCTAATTAAGGGTGATATGGTTGACATCTAATAAAGTAGTGCTGGGGTGGCTGTCTGTATGAGTGAGGTGAAAGATTGCATTTCTTTCCCCCTACACACATGAATCTTCCCAATTTGAGAATTATTCACTGCTGATATAAAATAGTAAGTATCAAAAGGCCAGAAAAGATCTTTGCAATAGGTTAGTCATTCCTCCGCAGTGATTACAAACTACGATTTTTCCATGTTATGGGAAATTAAAAGAGAATGAGGTTTCACAGCTTTTCTTAAAGGTCGCGGCGGGGGGGGGAAGAAAAAACCTACCTCTTGTGCTGTGTAAGTTTAATATGTTTTATGCATTACCTAGTTGTTTTGGGTTTGTGTGGTGGGGTCTTGCTAGCGGGTGAGGGCCGGCGGCGGGGCCGGCTCCTGTGAGAAGCGCTTAAACCACAACACTAGTACAAATGGGGGAAAAGGAACTTCTCTAGCATAGGGGATATAAAAAGCACAACAGCACCTGTCTTAAATGAGTCATTTGTTGGAAAGCCTTTTAAAAAGGGGAGCTTCGAAAGACTGTCGTGTGATTCTTATAATGCAAAGGTTTGTTTACAAGAACTCACCCTAGAAGGGTTTCTCACTCAGCACCCTTGAGTTAAACACAGGCTATATTCATTCAAGGGTCAGTATGGGCAATATTTTGCAAATATCATAATTTATGGACCTTGCTTTTAAAGGTCGTATAGCATGACAGAGAGGATACGAACTGCCTATGCACTGTTCCCTGCCAAAAGCTCGTGAAAGGAGAAAGGGTGGATTTTGTCTCAAAAAATGAGTGATGAGGTGAGGCTGGTTAGCAAACACAGTTTGCAGCTGCAATTGGAAGCAATCAGAACTGAAATTCTACTATTTCCTCTGTCAGCAGTGCCCTGCAGAAAGCCAGACAGAGCACCTTTCTCAGCGTGGCTTTCTGAAAGGAGTATCTCCCTGGGGTGAATAGCCTGTGCTAAGGCAAAGAGATGCCTTTAGGGTTGACTGTGACCCTAAGGCTTTGTTCTGTTTTCATTCTAACACACCATCAAACCCCATGAAATAGTTATACATGCAGAAACTTCCAAATGGTGTTCTATTTATAACAGTAATAAAATGACATCTCTCTAAGTACATTTCCTCTAAATTTTTAAGTTATGTCATACAACCTGGCTAAGATGATAAATTAAAGAGTACTCCACAACTCAAGGGAAACAACGAATAATGTTCAGCTGAATAACAGTTCGGATTCCTTATCACTTCTTAAAATATTTCTTTCCCCCTTCTATTAATTTAGTGCACTTCTCTGCAAATGGAATCATATTTGGTTCATTTTGATTTTTACTGTTTCTCTGTGCTGGTTAAACCCTTCTCCTAGTCAGATTATTGTCTTTCTACCTTTCTTCTCTGTACATATAATGACTCTATAACCATGATTCAATTATTTTCTGTAAGAGCACAAAGAATAATGCATGATCGCTGGGTTTTGGAACGCTTCATAGCTTCCAAAAATCAGGGTAGTGAAATGGTGGAAGTGGACCAGTTTCAGCGGCAGCCATCTACCAGTGGAAACCAGAACAAGCCTCTAGACCAAGTCATTAGCATTTAAACATCGCAACAGGAAGAAGTGATGACAGCACATTTTATTTGTTGCCTGATTTATGCTAGATGTCAAAGTATATAGTGTTCCAGGTCAGCCCAAAGCAGGACGGAATGTTGGTAAAGGTTATATTGCTATAATTCATCCACACTGAACAGCTTCTGCAGGGCAGGATGCTTGTGATTTCTGCTTTTGAGATTAACTTCTTTCTCACAGACCCTTAGGAGCTTGTGGTGGCAGCGCTCGTCGCCTTTTTCTGAGGTCCGCTGGAGGCCATCTTACACCGCCGAAGGAGAGATGTACAATCTAGTAATAGTAAACCTCTCCTTCTCCTCGGATTGCCAAAATACATGCCAGTTTGGAATCTGTGATACAGAATTTGATTGTGTTTTTTGAACTAGTGAACTGGAAAACCCAAATTGTTTCCAGTTACAAATCCCAAAGTTGTCCGAGGTGGGAGCAGTCACACTTTACCAACAAGGATACCAGAGGAAACAGAGAACATGCACTGTTAAATATGATGTGCTTTTTATTTCACACCAGATGCAATGATAAATAATATTAGCTTTAGTCTACTTATCTGAGAGGAACAGCACAGTGGCAAGTTCTCAGTAGAGCCTGGGTCATTAAACTTTACAATATATTTACAAATACGATGATCCTCAAGAATATCGAGCCCCAAAATGAAAAGACTCTGACATGCCTGTTAACACTTCGCACCACGATGTAGGTAACTGCACTTTGATTTCTTGTCCTCATCCAAGGGAAGGAGACCCCACTATCAGAGGAGTAACATTTAAAATTGTCTAAGGATTGTACCTATTAACGCTACAGGGAATCTTGCTTAGGCGTGGTTGATGTTCAAGCATCCATACTGCTAAGGGAGCAAAATGGGAAGCAACTATCATTCTCCATGTAGCTGTACGGAATGTGAAAAAGCTGCAGGATTTTGCCCAGCGCTACTTAACCCTTACTCCCAATGCACACAGAAACGTAGCACTAGCTTACAAAAAGCTTCCGTGTGGAAAGAGAGATCTGAATTAAAGAGAGGATTACTTTTCATTTTCTGTCAGTATATCGGGCATGCTGACAGAAATAATTATCCAGATTCATCAAGCTCTGTCAGAAAGCTGGGAAAGCTTTTTTAGGCCCCCTTTTTTTTTATAGAATGGCAATAGGGTTTTGTCTGAGAGCAATTATAGCAAGGGCAGTATTGTGAAAAGAAAAAGTCTGACATGCCATACACCTTTATGAGCGCAGTTGAGTTATCCCTAGATCGTCTCAATTTCTTCTTACATTACTATAGCCTATATACTCACTATCACATGTCTATTATGGGATTTTTATTCACAAGCAAAAGCAAGCAGTATTCAACCTGCCAAACAGTGGTTTTAGTTTGCTTCTGCTCTGCCAGCTTTCCATGCCAGGACAAACCCTTTTGAACTCAGTGACAGGAAAGTAAATATATGGAAATTGGTCCCTAACAAAGCCACTGTCATCTCTCCTAACAGACCATAGACTGCTGTCCAAAGTTGTACAAACAAAAAGCTTTCCCTTGGCTTTTCAAGAGTTGACTTTACACAGGGTTGCACACAAAACAGTGTGGAAGCCCGTGAGTTTCATGCCAGCCTTCATTTTAATTTATGTGGCTTAGTAACCACTGGACCTCACTGTAGTTTTAGCTCAGAGTCGGACATGAGCCCAGACGAAAATATTTTATGAGATTTTTCATTGTTGCTGGGCTTTTACAGTCTGCCTCAAAACCTGAATTTTGCAATTAGCTCTTTATTTATAATGACAGAGTCTGTGAAGAACATAGCCCTACTGTTTCAGATCTGCAAAATGCAGAGGTGGTATTTGTTGAAGTCACTAAATGGCTCAGAATCTACTAACCATGGTCTTTGTGGTGTGGAAGTTCAGTCATGAAACAGCCAAAATTTTCATTTGAAGCTGGCCATTCTTTCCACTGCATAAGGATATCTGAACACACGTCCTGCTTCTGAAGTGCATTACACCGTGATGGTTCTTTGAAGATGGTTTTGGAGATAGTGTACTGTTTTGTACTCATTAGTCAAAAGGTCACTGAGATTGTTTCTTTGACCTGGCAGAATATATTAATCTAGTGGGATGGTGTGTTTCTAGCATCACTGAAGATTTTATTCATATATGACTTCCTCTGTGAGAGCAGGAGATACTGAAAACCTTTACTAATCTCCTGGTTAAGGCATGTCCTTTTTGAAATATTGTTCAAAGCTGAAGGAGATGAAGGACTTCTTTAAAAAAAAAATAAATCCAAGTGTTCTAACAAAGTGCCTTCTCTAACCTTTGAGTCAGCTGTTGTGAGTCTTCCTATTTCGAGAGGTTTCTTTCAGCCAGAACTAAATTCAGCTCAATTCCAAGAATAATTGCAGAACAACTAAAAAACCCTTCCAGGGAATTCACTGTACACATATATCTGTCCAGTGCTACTTGCAAAAGCCCATTCACAGGTCAGTCTTAACAGTACAAGCCCACCAGATCTGGCTGAATTTTTTCCCGGCTCCCACTGAAATCCAGCAGGGACTACATGCATTTGGCACTTCTGAAATCAGTGCTTTACTCAGAAAAAGCAAGGACTACACCCACGTACTTCCTTCACCTAGTGATTGTTGCCCGCGTAACATACACAGAATAGGCTTTCAGCAGCAGCTTTTTCCAGTGAATTATCATATTCATTTTATTGATGGAAAATTCTGCTAAAGAAACTCACCCTCGCTGACCTCCCACAGAGTGTAATGTGCTAGTCCCACTCAGGGTAACGGAAACTCTTAAGCTTTGTCCTGTATGTATTAATGCTAATGAAATTCAACAAATGGCTGGTTTCAGAGAAAGCAATGAAAGCAGAGGAGAGGGTAATGGCAGTAATGAGCCTGTAATTATTTGTAGAAATAAAGGAGAGAGAGTTCTTAGACCAGAAAGAAATCCCCTGTAAAGACAATACCAATAGAAATGGTAAGACTACATGCAAAGTTTTTTCAAAGTTGTGTAAGGAAGAAAGGGGATTAAAAGAGGAATTAGCAAGAGCTGAAACAGCTGCTATTCATGAGTTAAGAGCATTAACTGAGTCAGTATATTATCTGTGCTACCACCAATCTTTAATGTAATGAAATAGGAGCTTTATCTCATTAAGTATCGAGCAAGAGGCTCTCTATCTCTAGTGTACTCTGTGTACTGTAGAAATCCAGATATTCCAACATGATGCATTAAAGAAGGAATTCATAAAAAGAAAAATTTTAAATGCAAAGTTAAATACTGGCTGTGTTAAAAGGTGAAGTAAAATGGAAAGATAGAGAGTATAAACCAGCTAAAATACAGATGTATGCTTTACCCATATTTTTCTTTAGAGAAATGCAAGGGTCCATGTAATAAGTTGCAAGACCTCGTGGAATCTCATATTCAGTGAGGGCTTGAATCATTATTCATCACTTCACCCTGAAACTGCCTGGCTTTCTCCTCAGAAGATTTCTCAGCTCTCCTCTTGCTTTGTTGATTCTGTGATCCTTGATACATACAGGGTTTGACTGAACAATATGAATGGGTAGAATAGTGCTGTAACTCCATCTAATGTCTGGTATGCTAGTGTAATACTTCTAATGACACTAGCAAATGCATCATTATGCATATCATACATATTTGCAGTAATAGCGCATGTCTATCCACAGCTGTAATTTCACCATTTACATTCATACAGGACAGACCTGTTCACCGCTTTGTTGTTTGTAGTGACATTGCCTATTGCATCGTTCATCAAAGGGAATCCAATTCAGAATGGAAAGAGTGGTAGTTGTGTATTTTTTTCCTCAAGTCATAAAATTGTGAAAAAAACCCTGAATCAGCCATGGTATTCTGTTCTAATATTTCATTTAAAACCTCCCATTCAAATATATATATTTGAATATCAAATAAGTATGTATTTCAAACTACAGTATTTTAAACTGTCTTTGGTACTTCTTTGTAACATTAATTAGTTATAACCTAGCAACTACATAAACGTTGGAGTATTTGTTCAGGATATTTAATTACACATACAACTATTGAACTCAAAAGATAATAATGTAAAATTGAATGTGCTTGAAAAAAATATCAAAGTAGTTTGCAATAATACACCATTCATAAAGGAAAAAATTCACATTTTACGTAAACAACTACTGCCACATCAAAGTACCTTCTTTTACTTTTGCCTAGACAGAGAAGCTTGAAACGTTCTGTTAAAACCACTCCTAGCCAAGCTGTGAGGTTGTTTATTATTGTATTGTGTTGCAGTAAACTGTGATTTTTAATTATTTGTGGATCTATGGCGGTGTCTCTATACTACGGTGCTAGATCTCAAGCTGCATCAGTTCCGATAAGAACTGGAGCTGGCAAACAGTTTCCAGTGCTGCAGTTTAATATTCCATCTATATAGATTCTGACCTGAGCCCTCACGAAGGTCTAGCATTTTTCTTTTTTTTTCTGGAATGTAATCTCTCCATTGTTGTACCATTCATATGTGTCATGTCACTTTGACTCTCTTCTGGCTGAGAGAGCTAAAACAAGCTTTGACTACAGTTAGGTTAATGCCAGTCCTGATCAGCCAGCGCTGTGAAATGATGCAAGGCTAACACCTCCCCTTGGAAGCTGAGGTCACTGCCAAGAGCAACGAGGGGGGTTTTGTACCAAAAGCAAAACTGACACTTTTTTCCCCACTTTTCAGCTTTTCCAGCTGGGAGTGAAAAGGGGTTTTCGCAAATGAAATAAACCACCTGCTTTCTCCACTCATACACAAATAACCCTTTCACTCAACAGGGACACCAAATCCATTCCGCGTGCTTTGAAGTAATCTGTACAGTACAGCGAATGGGGAAAGCTGGTTAGTGGGACTGGTAACCACATCTTTTATCTTTCTTTTTCCATAGGAACCCATCTTTAGAATTAATGGGTATTGTTGATTTAATTCCATCTTTGTAAGATTATCAACGAGAGAGTGTAATTTAAAGTAGGCAATGAATTTTCTAGGTTTAAGTATTTTCGTACATAGCAGTACCTTCCATATCGCCCTCTACCCAAGGATCTTGGAGCACATTTTAAAATTAGGTTGGGATTCCTACCTAGCAGATGGCTGATTATCCCAGCTTTGCGTATAAGGCAACAGAAGCAAAAGAGAGATTATGGACCTACTGCAAAGGTATCTGTGGGCTGACAAAGAGCAAATTTTCATACTGACAATCATGCATTTTCTTCGGCCTGTCTTGAGCAGACTGTTTTCTCCCTGATTACCGCAGTATCACTAAGTATGGTCAGAGTTTAGAAACCACCAAAGAAGAGTTTCTCCGACGAATCTCTGGCAGGATTTACACTGCCTCACACATGATATGACTTTGGAAGTTTAATCAGTTCTGAAATAATACACCTCTTCCTCACTACCAGAAAATCAGCTGTTTAATTTTGACTTTTTTAATCTCCTGGATAAAAAAAAAACAACCAACACAACTGTCTGTTCTAGAAGGCAATTTGATATCCAGACAAATTTCAGGTCAGTGTTTGATGTAGCAGTAGAGGAAGCTATCAACAAGTATTTCCTCTGGAGGAAGACTGAAGTAACAAATATATTCCTCAGGCTTAGTTCTCTGTAATAGTGCCCCTGAGCTTGTACTATTAAACCCTGGTGTTGACAAGAGATAACTAAGGTGGTGTCTGCTTTAGCAAGTAGTCTGGCACAACAGAGAAAGTCTGCAGAGTAAAAGACTCGGAGCTGAGGACCCAACGCGCACTCAGACCAAGGGCAGGAGGCTGGGAGTTGACTTTGGACCACCGTTACGCTCGTCCCTCAGGAAAAAAGCCCACTAGCAGCTGGTCCATATCTTTCTTTTTGCTTCCATCAAAAATGACCCGGCTCAGACTAGTTTCCAATGCAAATCAAAGCCTGGGATCTGGTGACAGCTCTGAGATTTACTTGAAAAGCACATTTTTCACCCTAAACCAGTAACGTAGATACAACAATAGGAAATAAACCAAGCTGTTAAAATTCCCCAAGTAGGATCAAAACAACGGATTGCAAACAAAGTTGTAGGGTTGCAAACGAAGTTTAAAACTACTGCACTAATAATATGATGATACCTTTTCCGAAAAGGCTACTGTGGAGATAAAATGGACGCAGTATTTTTGAAAAAAGTTTGTTTACACAAATATTACGAAGGATACCAGACTTCCAAAGGTTTCTCTTCAATGTGACTCTGTTTCCGGTGTTTTTCAAGACTGAAAGGAGATCTTAAATGCAAATTTCAAACTTTGACTTTTTAATACGATATTCTCTAGTCCTGCTGACCTTTGTTCCCTATTTCTACATGGTCTCCTGTTCTGACATAGCTTAACCAGCAAGAATTCCCTTGAAGAGTGATAAGAGAACATACTTGTTCCTAAGCCGAAGGGTAGTGGTTAATGATTGCCTTCACTTTGAGTCTTCTCCTTAAATTCTCATTTGGTTCAACATACTTTTAAGTGGAATCAGGTTAGTAAGGTGAATAATCTCGGGCAGCTAGCCAAAGGGAAGAAAGATGAAGCAGATGATGGGAACATGGCTGTTCATTTACCCTTGTTAATATGCTAGTGAACTCAACCCGCTTCCTAGAAGGCTTTTTGGGGCACACATAGGGCATTTCTAATTTTCACACCATCAGACTAAAACAGGAATAAAATTTGAAGGCTCAGAATCTCATTAAGGCCACAGGTACTTCACCTTGCTCTGGAAGTATAAAGGCAATCTGGATTTCATCTCTCTCCTCTTAAAGTCTTTTTATTCTGCTAGAGTAACATAAAATTGTTTTAAATTCACAAGGGCTTGACCTAATGTCTTTATTCTTAAAGGATATGTAAAGATTAAAAGAGAATAACTTTTTATGAATTGTTTAGAATAAAAAAAAAATCAACCGGCATTATGTTATTCAGTGACACTTAGAGATCTATCGGTGGGGATAATTCCAAAGACTTGCACTTCAGGAGTTTGTCTTAATTGACCAAGCACAGAGCCTGACTGTGAGGGGTACTCCGTGTAGCTGTATCCCCCTAAATCAGTGCACTGGTGGGCAGGTGCAAGGTTGCGATGCATGACAGCTTGTGGGATTTGTGATGTCTGTAGCAATTCATCTGGAAATACATGCATACGTATATATACATACATATATGTGTGTGTGTGTTTAAAAATATATTAAAAAAATATAAAATATGGCCTATTTTTGCATCAGACACAATGAATAAGAGTTCTGCTGATAACATATTCAAAGACTACTGAAACGCATATCAGCTCCTCATCTGCATATGACTGTTATAGCTGAGACGTAGATTGCTCTGGGACCTTAAATGGGGCAAGGGGTACTACAACCCTTCAACCAGCAATCTCAGCCCAAGGAACCGTTTTTTCTTGTTCCTCAATGCTGGGCTATACATTAATGTTTTCAGGACGGTTTGTCAGATTCTGTATTCAGTGAAGATGTGTGGATTTCCTCAGTTAAAGAAAATACTTTTCTTTCCTTTCTCCACCCCCCCCCCCCTCCTCCCCCATTTACTCAGGTCTGTAAGGCTTCTCTTAAGTGCTGGTTATTATCTTGGTTTCCTAGCAGAATTAAAATATATAGGTGTGTATGAAATGTAATTTGGATGCTGGTGGAAAAAAATAGAGAATTACCTATCACAATGGAAAACACTAAAATATAAAATGCCCTGAAGCAGAAAAAAGCTCACTCTTCCTTTCCTTTGATGTTTCATTTTTTCATTTTATTTATTTATTGAAGTGTTGAATTCCTATTAGCGTTTTAAAGATTTTGCAGCCAGCTGTAGGAAAACATCTGAAGTAAGCTAACACAGATGAGACTGGCTTTTTCTCCTCCATAATTATCCACTGACCTGATTTCTAAAAATAATGCCACTTCACGTTAGAACATTTGTCAGACAAATTGGTTTGTTCTAGTGCTAGAAACTGCAGTTCTAGCATATGCAGACTAGAAGGTATATTTTAACATTTAAATCTTATAACAATGGTTTAGAGTTTTACAGGCTCATAAAAAAATAAAAATAAAGATCACAATTTTGACACTTATATGAGAAAGTGGAAAGAAAGCCAATGTGATTGCCGTAGGTTCTGCTTCCTTAAGAGGGAAGATGTTACTCCTCTTGTGGCTGTGCGGACTGGAACCGGAGCAGGCAGCTCTGTGAACTCAGTCAGCGACAGAAGCCAGACCGAGCCTGTGCCATCCTTGTATCCAGTCTGAAGACTATTTGAACAGACTTCAGAGGCAATCAAAGGGCCCTGGACACATGCTTAATTCATACACTTGTGAGTGACTCCACTTTACTCTACGTGTGCCTAAATTATACCTGAACCATAGCAGACTGACTGTAAATTGTATACGAGAAATTCCATGTGTGGAGAAGTCAAAATCAACTAAATATTAAATCTGTTGGGGCAAGAAGTCACTGAATGAATTTTCCTGATTTGTCACTCAAAGTGTCATTGAGAAGTCCTCAGAAGTGGTTGGATGGCATTTACGGAGTGAAAAGAAAATAATAAAGAGAAATACAAAGAAGCTCTAATTAATGTGGTCCTCAGCTAGGCCAGTACACGGCAATTTTCATGTAAGAGAAAGCCTACTAAAACGAGTCAGAGTAGTTACAGGTCTGTAAAATTCTTAGTGGACTTTATATGGCTTTTGTAGAGGGGGATTTAAAAGAAAGTTTTCATTCATTTATTTTTGTTTGATTTAAGAAGCTGCTTGATGGTACAAAGGCATATGCATATAGCAGCTTTGAAACATTCCAGTTTTCCCAGAGAAGCATCTCCATTTTTCTATTGACTTTATGGTTGGTTTTCAGTAGCTACTTTCAGAAAAACTCATCCATTTTCTTTGAAAGGATGCAAACTTAAAGCCACTGCCATTGAAATCGCATACTACTGCAATACTGTGGATGAAAGCTTCCAGTGGTGGCCCCGAATGAAATACTGAGGTGATAATGGCGTTTCTGTATTTCCAGAACAGGAACTGCTGGTCTGCAGTAACCGGAGACTGCCGGTAGCGACCAGAAACAGCTGCCATCTCTCTGCCTTGCCTGTTAACAACTGCCAGAAGAGTCTTTCAAGATTCAGACAGAGGGAAGGTTCAAACACTGTTCCTCAAATCAACATTATCCTGACAGTTTTGCTCCTAATAAGGACCTAGAAGAACGCTAGACATCAGTTTCAATTATCTCAGACTAATGCTTTTGTACATAACTTGTCAATACAAAGGTGCCCACCTAACAGTCCTCTCCTGGCGAGAATTCTGCTGGTAACTCCCAAAGCACGGGAAGGTGTGATGATGTACGGAACCCAGGTTAGTCTCTCCTGAGGGGAAGTCTGCCACAACACTGCAAAGCACCTTCCACAGTGAATCCTGAAGGACCTGCAACCTACAGCCGACTGTGTTGTACCCCAGCCTGCGTATACAAAATGGCCTCTGTTCTACTGGATCACTTTTTTTCTACTGGATTTACTTTTTGCCAGTGCAAAATGTCTTCAGCTTACAAAGGATTTCATACATCAAGTGAAAGATGGAGCGTTACACTTTTAAAAAAGTTTATACATTTAGCCCTCAATAGGTATACAGAACAAATTGCAATATTTCACGTGTTTAAAAAACTAACTTTTCATTGTTCCAAAGTTAAATGCAACTGAATGCTGACTTGTGGAGAAAATTAAAACATCTAAAGAAACCCCTTCTACCTCCCAGCTGCAAATCTATTCCATAATATCCTTGGCAACTGCCTCTTAAAGGAACAACCTTGTTGAAGGAAAATATGGTATCCCTGTAGCAAGGTTGGGTGTTAAACAGATTATTATTTTGTACTAAGTTGGTTTATTTTGGGAGGCTGTGGAAACTGATTGTCAGTCAGAGACCGCTTTTATAAAAAGGTTAAAATGACACCTAATTGAAGAATAGGTTAGGGAAAAAAAAAATCCAGAGTGCTCCTTCCAGCACTATATCTATCATTTCAGTAGTGAATGTTTACGTAGCACTTTGAACAAGTAAAGTGCTTTCCATGAACCATTGTTGTTTACTTAGCATATACAGCACAACAGCAGAGTTTTCAAAGGGGATATATTTAAAGACTGAATAAGTTAAAATGTTAAAGGAACAGGAGTAGAAGACAGTAAGTTTCTCAAATGAAAAAAATGACAATTTTTCATTCATAAATTTCATAAGAAAAGAAAAATCAGCTATTAGATCTATAGTAACTCTAAAGAATGGATTTTTTTTTTTTTTTAGAAATGATCAATGCAGGTTTGAAAAAAGAATATATGGGCCTCTTTCTTCTGCATAAAAACTTTGTAAATAATATATTGCCTTCCTTCTTTTTATCTGCTTTTCTGCTTTTATTGGTTACAATGCTGAAATAACTCAATGAAGGTATGTGTGTCAGATTTTTCAGTCTCAGCTAGACCTTACATGTTCTGTAGGCTGTAAGAAACAGCACTCGCCACCTGATGCAGGGGAATTTCAACAGGCAGAATGTTACTATCTGAGTGATGGTACAGGTGAATATTTACATTTCATTAAGCACAACGGAGTTTTATTATGATCTGGGATCCATTTCTAATAACTAGCCTGGCCAAACGTTTAAGCTACTTTTTTTTGAGCAGTTTAATATAGCATAGATGGAAATGTGAACATAAGCATTATTTCAAACTCTTGTTTTTCTCAAAAAAACCCCACACCAACAAACAAGAAACTGGGGAGGTGGGGATGTTGCTAAAATTTCAAAGCCTTTTTCCTGTGGTTCTTGAGATATTTTTTTTAATTTCTTCTGTGGTGCTAAGAAACTAAAGTGATGGTAACAGATAAAGAATTTTGTTTGTTTGCTGAACCAATAATGTGATTGCATTCCTCTTTGTACTTCTGAGCATCTTATAATCAATCTTCAATCTCAAAACAGAAGCTCTCTTATGTAAAGTAGTGAAAATAAACGGGGAAAAAATTTGCAGTCTTCAAAAGCATAGAAGTGTTATTAACTACTGTATCCTCTTGAGCAAATTCTGATGAGGATACTTACTTTATGCTTTATACTAAGTTCTTGAAGCTCCATCTGGGTGTAATAATCTCCTTCACTTCCTCTCCAAATGTGCTCGCTGGTGCAAGTCATAGGAGGTATTAAACATCTGCCGTCTTCCACCCAGTTCCAATATACTTTAGTGTTTCAGGAGTACAGATATAGCTGAACTATGGCTGGGTTTTTTTTTTCACAAGTGCAACAGAAGTGACGGGTCACAAGGAAGCTTTCCAGTGACAGCTCTTCGCTTCTGGATGAGTTTGTTCATGCTTCTTTAGCTGGGTGCAAAGAGACTCTGTAACCAGAACATACAGCACGTAGAAGTACCAAGCAATTATTTACTGGCTAACATACTAAAGATGGCTAGGATTTAGCAATCTGTTGGGCTAAACCTTAGTATCCTCACCTCCTTTGACCCAGCACCTGAAGAGTCTTTACTGGTCATGGGAACCCCAGCCAAATGGGAGAGGACTGGCTTCTGCAGCTCCCCTGAATTAGCTCCTCCAAATTAGCTCCTCCGTGTTGCTGGGATGTAATTTTCCACCAGCTCATCAGCACAGGTGATGCCGATGACTTGATGCGATCACCCAATAACCCAAACCCAGCCAGGCACTCAGTTTTGACCTATAGATATTTATACCTTCCCATGGGGGAATCTTTCCATTACCTCCCTGATCTACAAATGATTTCATCCTAACAGTCTAATTTATCTGATTCCTTATCCCTCTGCAAAATTCCTCGTGGCTGTTCTTCAGCGCTTTGAGTCAAGGTTATGGATCTGTGCACTGCTGGAGCTGAGCCCTTTGTCCCTGGTTCACAGGCAGCAGGGAGAGGGCAGTACGAAGGACATGGTATGTATTACAGAGACAGGTTTACCTCAGGAATAATGGGGCTTTTTTTCCCTCCCTGTACATGAAAGCTAAGTGAAGGTTCTAGTCTCTTGGTGGTGATGGAAGTAAATAGAGACAAAATGTAGACCTTATAAAGTGTTCCTAGGCAGGAGACTATGGTGGAAGACCTTTAGGAGAAAGAAAAATATATATTATGCATGGTAAAACAGAATGTTAGCTGTTATTCCCCCCTAGGAGCTATAGTCCCTCTGGACTCTTCTTTCTGCAGAAGCTCTCAGGTGATCCTTTCCTCCGTGTATTTTTCTGTTCATTCCTCTCAGCAAAATGCCATGGAGTCATTAGTACCTCTCAGGAGACATCTGAGTCCACAACGGAGAAACGTGTTTTGGACACAAGAAGTATTGAAGAGATTCCACATTTTGTCTAACTGAACGCTTGCTTGTAGGTTACTGCAAGGAAGTTCTGCATTTATAACTCCTAATGTATGATATCTGGAGGTATAGCTCATCTGATATTTTGCGTTTGTGTGGCAAGGTTTGGTAGCGGCTGAGGGCCGGCTCCTG
>JANZLQ010000032.1:25184784-25215971 GCA_026212715.1 Elanus axillaris
GAGTCTGTTTTGCCCGTGACGGTGATCAGTGAATGATCTCCCCTGTCCTTATCTTGACCCACAAGCCCTTTGTTATATTTTTTTCTCCTCTCCCCTGTCCAGCGAAGAGGGGGGGGGAGTGATAGAACGACTTGGTGGGCACCTGGCGTCCAGCCATGGTCAACCCACCACACCTTCAAATCCCATTTTAAACGTGTGACAAACGCAGAAGCAGGGCTCACCTGAAAGCAAAGGGCTCAGCCTCCTGGTGAGCTGGAAAGGAAGGTCAGTGTTGTTGTGAGCAGCAAGACCCAGATTGCACGTTACGCTGTGCGCTGAGACCTCCGCTGCAGAGCAAGTCCTGCAGACGCCGTGCGGAGGTTTAACTTTGTCTGTGGGGTGTTGCAGTGGCGTTGCATACACTTCATTTTTACTTCGGTCTCTGAACATAATTCAATTACTCTTGCTATGCTTTGTTGCAGAGGGTAACGCAAACAGGTGATAAGCCTGGGGGGAATCTCTATTTCAAGCGACCCGAAGTGTGTGACTGGCGCTGGGTGCAGTAAGTTATTCTCTCACGAGTTACTTGGGCAGTCACAGCTCCTCATCGCCAGCTTCTGCCTAACACTCTGACATGGGCCTGTACTGGGCTACTGACAGAGAAGAAACCTACGTGCAGGATGCCTGAAATTGTATTTCAGGCTTCTTGAAACAGGAAAGTGATCCTTCTTCAGAGTCAGTTGAAGAACTTCCACCTAAATAAGAAGAAATAAGAACAGGTTTCTAAAACTTCATCTTTTAAATGCATTGTTACAAAGGATTTGACATCCCATGTGATTCTCATTAATTCATGTTCTGTCCTGTTTTCTCCAATACTTTAATTATGCTACTTGCTTGGTTTGTAGTCTTGAGTGTTACTTTAACAAAAAAGTCAATCATCACTCTCTTAAGCGTCTTCTTGTGCCTCTGTGCCAACTCTTACAATTTTGTTTCTTAGTTTTGTGACATGTGACGTCCCTAAAAAATTCTGATCCTGGCTTATTCTTACTCATTTTCCCAGGTGACTCCCACACCGCTTTGTTAAATCTTTACTGCTACAGAGGTTTTAGTTTTCTGTCACCTCTCTACCCTTTTGGTTGCCAGTTTAGCACTCGTTTTACCTCTATCACTAACTCAAAACATCCTGTTTTTTTTCTTTGGTTCATTCCTACCCAGTAGTCACTGTTTTCATGAAGTTTAATTAATAAATCACTCTCTGCTGTGGTGTGCATTACCTTTCTTATGCTGTTAATATGAAAGATCACAGTAGGTGGTGTAAGGTTAGTAAAGCCAGTGTTGGTTAGCATTTATTAAATTATTCATGGCAGAAATACTTGTTCCATATGCAATCTCCCAGGTTTTGAAAGCTGTGGGAATTTCTCTTTGATGCTTGTGTTTCTATAGTGTCATATGCTGGAATATCATCCTGTTTCTAAATTTTTTTTTCTAGCACTGACAGAAATATTTTGTCTTGTCATTTCTTACATTCTGCTGTACCTCCTTTCTTCAGTGCTCAGTTCTGGGAGAGCGCTATTTAGTCATTTGGTACTTCCTGCTAATTCCATCTTCATGGATATTAAATAGCCACTCAGACATGAGTTTCAATCTTACCTTTAATGCCTCTTATAGAAGACATTTCAATGTGTCACTACCACAATATTTGACCTATAAGACCTTCCTGAGGGAGAGGAAGGTTCGAGGCTTCAGGGGCCCTTGGCTTTGGCTGTGCAGGTTCCTCTGCAAGCCTGAATTCACACATTGCTTAGTTCTTTCACAGACACACTGCTGCAGAGAAGCTTCCCTGTGGGAAGAATGTTACGTGTAATTTTCACCTCTTTGCAGAGCTGGAAGCTTTTAGGTGACTGACTGATTTGTCCTATATATTTCTTTATGAGAAAAAAGGACTTGCTACAGATGTCCTTGGTTTTTTGATGGCAAAGTTAACACTAGTCTATAGGCAAAAGTAAGTTATGCCCAGCAGAACAAGAATTTTTAAAGTAATTCCCCTTTTGAGACTAAAAGCATGAACCTTGCAACTCTTTGTGGTGTGAATATACTAGTTTATCAGCTATAGAAATGATGGGTAAGATACAGATGTGTGTGACTGTAAAAGTGTATGTATATCTGTACAAAGACTGAGAAACAGCGAGTCCTACTACATAAAAATGCATGATATCCTCAAATTTCCCTGCATCCACAAATCTTTCCTAATGGTTTAAGTGAAGGTCCGAGGCCTTCATGTGAGTGAGTCTCACAGTACATATGAACCGCACATTTTCTGTATCCCGCCAAGGAGAAGGCAGGCACGGAGCTAGCCGGGAACTGCTGAGTCATCATTACAGCCCTTGGAAGCTGCAGGCAACAGTGGAACTGCTGATTACAAATAGCAGTAGTTCCTTCTTCTAAGTAATTACGCTTTTCCCACAGCTATTCTTGTTCAAAAGCTTTTTTTTCAGAGCACCAACTCCTTAATGGTTAGAAACCTTCCTCTAATATCTACCTTACATGTATTCGTAGTCTATTTATACTCATGTATTCTTTTCCACAATCATCCTGAATCTTTAATAGCGCTTTGCTTTCCCTGCAGTTTATCCACTTGGTGAACTGATAGAGAACAATAAACACCCCTCTCCTCCTTCTGGACTAAACAGGCCAAACGTTTTTAGTATCCTAAGTCAGACTCCTCAGTTACATGTTTATCTTTGTAGTGGGTTTTGCAGGTGTTCTTTTCCAAATTGATCTTTCTTGAATGACATATCAGGTTGAATATCAACAAATAGGAATTCCAGAGACTCTCACTTGCAGCACACGTGAGCATTTGTTTAAATTAAAGATGAAAGCTGCCATCTTCAGTGGTAATGTAGTATTAAAACAAACCAATCCTCAAATGTTTTGAGACATGGGGATCAGAGTTTTAAAAGGTAGAAGTTAGATGATGGTTTCTGCTCATTCACTTCAATCTCAGTCATATCCATTTACTTATTTTTAATAATAGACATTTGGAAAAGCTTTTGAGGCATAACTGAGTTTCTTTTTTACATGTTTTGCACTATAATCATGCACCTTTTTTCTACATTTAATTTTCTAACTCAAGAAAAGGCAGCACTATGTTTGTTATAAAAGCAGGCTCTTAAATACACATATTACATTGTGCCTGAAATACAATTTTAAAGCAACCAACTCCTCTTTTGTAGCTGGAAAATAGAGACTCCAACAATTGCTATACAGGAAGAAAATAAAGACTTTTAACAATTGTTATACAGGGCTTTCTGAGACTCCCCTGCTGAAGGCACTTCAGTGTTCTAAAACTCCCGATTATAATATTCGTCTGTTACTTTTTTAGTTCAGGTTTTACATAAATGCCAGTATCTCCTTTCAGGACAATGTTATATCAGGGATATAGTAGCAGGGATCAACATACAGAGATCTGAATGCAAACTTTATACGCTATATTGGTGTGAAATCAGAGAGGTCATTATCATTATCAGGAATAAGATAGAGAATTCAAAGTCCCAACAGCTTTGGGTTTGACAAGGCTGCACAGTTATAGTTAGTGTCAGAGTTTTGGCCATTTCTGCACAGTTACATATAACCCAGTGGAGGATCTACGCTGCAAAGCCAAAACAATGCTCCAGTGCAGCAGCAGAAGGGACAATTTGATAATCTTTGCAACATACAGAAAGTTTTGAAGCTTTTAAGTCAGTTTTTGTAAAAATGTTGTCTTACTATAATCTATTTGAGCAATAACATTATGCTATGAACTTCTGTTTCCAGTTGTAGACATAGAAGTTATTCAGTTTGTAAATATAAAAACCCACTGAAGAAAAGAGTTCTGAGCACAAGAAATGCCAAATCTTTTCTTTTCCAGAGCTTGAGGCACAGACGCACAAAAGAGCACATAACTATTCAGGACTGACAAATCTGAAGGAGACAATGCAAATGGGGAAAAAAAAAAAAAGGGTCTTTATAATTTTTTTTCGTTTGAGCTTTCATTTTCTTTTTATTTCCCTATTATTCTATTATCAAGTAATGAAAGTGCATTGCAGAAATGGAATCTATTTTTCAGCAATGCATTTGTATAGCTACATCACTGATACTCCCTATTCAGCTTTGAAAGAGGAGGTCTTCTGAAGACATTTCTCTTGAATAGAAAATATTCTAGTTTGAGAAGGTGGGAAATCAAGTTGTTTCATCTTTTTCACTGAAAAAGTCAGTTAATGCAAATTTTTTTAATCAGAACCAGGCAATTTTCACATATATTCCACCCTTCTCAGTGGCATCACTAGTTTTTACCTATTTCTCTCTCAAAAAAAAGATACACAGTCATATTGAAAACTCTTGTTACAAGTTTTATTCCTAACCCTGTTTGGCTGCTACCAAAATTTGAACATATGGGCTGTCATCAATAGACTCCATCCTCCAGAAATAAATATGTACAGCTGTATACTTACTAACTTTGCCTTTCTCTTTTTAAGAGGCAGGAGCCAGATGAGTCGTGAAGGCTCTGGGGAACTTCTCGTAGAACTGAAGACAGAGATATGCCCTTAAAGCACTTAGAAGAAGTATTAATTACTTCATGGCTTTTTAGAAGCTGAATGTGTCAAATACACCCACCAGAGACCTCACGATGCCAAAATCAATACAGTTCTCCCTTTATTTTCATTTTATATGTGGAATGACTGAGATCTTCAGGCAGATAAATACTAAAACAGTACAGTTCATTTGCCATAACTGAAGCTGTTGACCCTTAAAGGATGAAGGAAAACCAGGGAATTTTCAAAGTAAGTCCTGCTGCTACTTACCAAAGCTGTGAAACCAAGAGAAAACATGGTGAATCGTGCTGAACTGCCTCTTCAATACAGACATCGTTATATTGTAGATAGCGTATATTCTCTGTGGTGCACGTGTGTGTATACAAGTGTGTAATTAGTCTTTTCAGTAAATTAAAGCAAGAAGAAAAGTTAGTAACAACAATTCAAATAAAATTTAAACATTGAGATCAACCTAGAGGAAAAAAGAAAAGCAGCGTGTGGAAGATCCCTATTGATAATATCATTGGGAAAAATTACATCACGTTAGCATCAGCATCAGGAATGAAATGAAGCACTACTAAAATAATAAAGAAATTCAACTTGTTGAGACAAACAGAAGTAGCTTATACTATGTGGAAGAAAAACTTACTGCAACAAAATAACATTCAAAACTCTAAGCTAACTGAGCTACCCCGTATGGAGTGGGAAAGGACTGGCCCAAATCCAACTTCAGTTTCCACCCTTCCAAGAGAAGGCAAGCTAAGAGGGTGTTATCAGACAGAGGAGATCTTTTAAGCCTTCCCTTGATGCTTCCCCTTTTCCTCTGCTCCCTGGAGACAGGATCAGCAACCAGGTGAGCTGCCTGGGTACCGCTCGCTGCTCTGGCAGCAACTCCTCATCTCTTCCTGGGAAAGGACAGCAAGGAAGACGGAGCGTCACGCGGGCCTGAATCTCGCGTACGCACTGCCAGTGGGCCCACACTGAGCTGTATGCAGAAACTAAATGCAAGAAAAGCGCCAAGAAATGCTGTATTAGAGCAGATAGTACAAAACCCCCATGGAAGGACAACGAAAACTTGCAGAGCTGGAAGTAGCAAAAATACATTCGCGTAGAAAGTATGAGGACCAGCTTGTTACAAGAACTGTTGTGACATTTTGTGATACTGGTGAATGTAATTTCTTTGTTTGAATTCAAACCTATTTATGTATCTGTTTTTTTCAACTTCAAATGTAACTAGGTATATTCCTAAGGTCATTACTAGGGAATTTGGTAAAAGTCCACATTGAATTTTTCAGCTTTGTGTGACATCCTAAAAGAAAATGCTTTCCAGAGGTTGTAATAGTCTCTCATAGTAATATATAGATAATACATTTATATCTACAACTTAAAGATAAAAGCTGTACAAATAATATAATTTTGTTCAAATCAGTGTACAGAAAAGATCACTAGGTATGTACACGTTCTCTCACTGAAGTCCAACATTTGGGGCCAGGCTAAATGTAATCATTTTTTCAGCTAGCAATAAGGGCTGGTTGTTACCAATATTTGTTTCTGCGAAAATTCCTAGATGATAATTACTACTTTTACTATCTTCCACATAAGTATGATAGGTTTTTATGATTCATCTCTGCATCATATATGGACAATGGTAAAGGAAAGGCATGTTTAAAGAAATAATTTATATGGAATCGCAAGAGAATTTTTATGAATAGTCCCATTACCAAATGCATCTTTACTGTCAGCAGGACCTAAGATTATCACATCAATTTAATCCTAAAGCAAGTAATCCAGAGAAAGATAGAAATGGATTTGACAATGAATAACAAAAGCTTGCACATAGAACCAAGAAACTTAGAAATTGTTTAATAGTCCATAGAATATCATGCCCAACAAATCCATAAATTTTCATGCTCTGGGAATTTTAACCCATACATTCACCTCCACTTCACCCAGGGGGATTCACTGCATTTTCATTATGGCTTAGAATCAGGATTTATTACAGACAGTACAATGCAGAGATGAAGAGGTGCAAACCTGTGGATGGGCAGCAAGCTGCCTATCAGAAACCTGACCCACAAAAAGAACCGAGGGCTGCTCTCCGGAGAACATCATTATTTGGAGAAAGGCCTATACAGAGCTCAGAAATGAAATCGCTGTCGTGACCCAGATGGAAACTGGTAGCCTAGATCTCTGAGGAGGCAGTAACCGGCTGCTCGAATGTATTAGTGCTTACCTCGGCATCCCAGCCCATCTACCAGCTTACATTTTTGGAACCTGAACAGCGCACCATTCTGGCCCCGAGACGGGAATGAGTAAAAAGAAAGAAAATCTGCACCAGCTGTCCAGTCGCTGCCATACACAGCTCACAGGGACAATGTGCGAATCTAACGCGGCTTGTGGGGAGGCGGGATGCAATTTGGCTCTTAGATTTGAATGGTTATGCCCTCTTCAACCAGATACCAAAAGCTTTTGAGTATAATGGGTGCTTTCTCCATGTTTGCCCAATCTGTTACTGGAAGGAAACTCCAGTTCTGTGACAAAAGGGACATATGGCCATTTGCACAAGCAGGAAGATAGAATATTTTTCTCAGACAAAAAGGTTGTGAAATAAAACCGGGCAGTTTAACAGGGACTTCACAAGGAAAATATTTGCGAGCTTACATATTATCGCAGCTAATGATATCTTCTGGGTTTTGTTATGGCAGGTGGGCCTTTGGGGAGCAAATGATGAATGTTTGAATTACAAACCCCAAACTAAGAAGAGTATAAATATACCAGTCCATGTCCTTTCATCGCTAGATGATACGCCTTCTTAAATAACCTGGCATTATTTATAAGACCACGGAGGAACTTACTTAATAATTTGAGTTGGTTAAGACTAAAGCATAAGGATTCCCTAAAGTCTGCACCTGCCTCATCCTCCCAACTTTTTGTCTCACTTTATGGAAACAAACCTTACAGGAACTTGTGCATGCAAAACCAAACAAAAACCTGTTAGATGTTATATGACATATGAAATGGAGATTTAGATAGGCTTTCTAGGGAGGTTAGAATTTTGGTCAAATATGCATGTGACAGTTTCAGAGTATATAGGCTGATAAAACAAAAAGCTTCTGTGTTATACCAGCTGCTGTAAGAATGAAGAAAACAAGAGAACATGGCAGTTTACTGTTAGAAAGACTGCACATGGTATTACTGAAATTAAATACCCACAAACAGTATGAAGAAACAACCTTCCTATCTGTACTTAAAATTTCTTATATTTAGACAGCAGATGAGCCAATGTAGTAAAGACCTCAGTATACTTTTCTTTAGTTTTCCCACTTGCAATATGGGTATCTTCACATATTTTTTGGAAAATGAAATGGCTCTGCTGTGCTGTACACACACAAAAAAACATTCAACCTATTAATCCTCCTGTCTAGTTTATCATAGTCTAACCCATTGCTGAACACTATAATTTGACAGTCTTTCAAGACATTTATATCACAATACAAAAGTTCTATTTTTTTGTGAGCAAAAGAGGAACTGGTTCCTGCCTCTGGGGGCTGTATCACTTGGATGTGCAGATTATTCCTGGATGAACGTATCCCAGACCTCACACTGAGTGGGCCAAAAACTTATTTGTAGAAGAAGTAGAATTTGTAGAAGGGAGTAACATCAGTAGAAACATGAACTAGGGACTTATTAATGTTAACCACCAGTCAAGAATAAACTTAGAGATTTTTAATTCCCAGAAGAAAGTCCATCTTGATCCAGCAGTTTTGACAAGTGTTCAATAGAAATCAACGTACTGAAAAAACCCTAAAGGTCAGCAGCAGCAACCTTTCTCTCTGCTGGAAGGTGTTAAATGTTCCTTCAGGGTTTAACTGCACAGATGCCTTGTATGTGGACATTTTCCTACATCATCAATCACATAGAGTCCAGTGACAAAAGTCATTTCATAAAAAAACATACTCAGAGAGTGCTGAGAATATTATCACATGTGCCTGAATATAGAAATGGTGACATGGGGTTTGCTGTCATTTTTACAAAAAATTATAAAAATCTCCAAATGAAATTGAGGGGGAAGGAGAGGTTCTTGTTATTTTCAGCGGGACAAACTCAGTTATTACTGGAGAATTGTTGACTTCTGTTTTTCAAAAGGGTAAGATCAAGAAACCTTTTCTGCAGGTACTCTTACAAAACCTAATTATATTTCTCAAGCTTAATTATAGACATTCTTCAGAATGGAGGGGGGAGAGTGAAAATAATACTACTGTACTGCAGGGATAGGTCTATGGTATTTTGAAAAGCTCTGAAACAACTGCACTCAACCACTGTGACAAAACATACTGTAATATGATTGCAGAGCATTTCTGTGTGCAATTGCCGGAGCAGGTTGCTCTCTTACCGGTTAACTGTGACCCTCGTGTCAAAACCGTTGGGCATGATCTTATTTCTGCAATGATAATGAGTCCGATATTAACTTGGATTTCTAGTTTTAATCAACAAAGAACGACCTGAACGCACCTGAGGAGATGAGCGGTTGAAACAACCAGCACATTTCTATTAATACATAAATCACCTGGAGCAGCAGCAGCTGCTGTCTCGCGCTTGGGCTGGACGTCTGACTGGCGTGGGTTTTTCCACCACCCGCTCGTATATACCTTATAAAGGGTATTGTAATAGTTAACAGCGAGGCTTTCTGTTGATATTTGCCGAGAAAACCGATGTTGTTAACAGATCCCAGGTCGGCCCTTCCCAGCTGGTGTGGGAAGGGTGAGGTTGTCCCTTGCCGGTCTGGCAGCTCAGCCCAGGCCCACGTCTGCTCTGACTCCGCTGCCTCTAGCAAACCTGCGGTTTGAGCGCGGTTGATGGCATCTTCCACAGACGCTCAAAAGAAAATGGTCACAACGAGCGCAAACGTCCCACCAACGTTGTTTTGCCATTTTGCCGTTGACAGAAAAATGTCACGCTCAAAAAGGACTGAGCATATCCAACTTTTCCTCCCAGAAATTCAGATATCTGCTAAATTGCCTGTATTTGCCAGTCTGCTTTTTCTCTTCACAGTGTCTCCCAAGACTATCATTAAGGAGCGAACTCTAAATTATGGAGCAAAAGCAGTGATATAATATCTACGGAAGGTAAGACTTCTGTCAAAGGAGACATGCATACTCATAATTGTCACATCCATCAGTCATTTTGATACGTGCCACATCCCACGTCTGTTTGAAGAAATGGTCTTGGTTTACACTCTGAGAGGACTGAGGTGTTGTATTTCCTAGCATTTTAAATTCTTAGGCCTTGATTCTACATGTAATACATGGTCTTATTCTGGAAAGCACTTTGTTAATTATTTCCTGAATCGGAGCCGTAAGACTTGTAACGCTTCACATAGTTTCACTGAGTTAGAACTTTTCAGTGTACTTGGCTCGCTACTATGTGTTTTTTAGGTTCGAGTTTCTAAGTATTTTCTTCACTTATCATTTGCTGCAGTGAAAATGTAGATATATTCCATAAAACTGCAGAAGGGAAGCTTAATGAAAACAAATTCAATAGATAACACTTCTCCTAAAAGCTTTGACATGGCTTTTGTTTTAGGTTTTTCGAGACAGCCACTATAGACCAGAAATACGAGTCGGTGTATCCAAAACACCCCATATACTTCTGTATTTCCAGCCACTTATCTCTCAGATTCATTACCAGGTATCTTAGGCGAAAATATTCAGTTAATACCTAGAAAATGACATAAACTAGAGCTTGTCTTGGGACTGGAGAGTTTTGTGTTTACTCTCCTGCTCTGGAACAAAATTCCCTGGATGACCTTCAGCTCTCCTTTGTAAAATGGTTCTTACTGTATTTCTTCATCTCTAGTAGGTTTTGACGATCAGTGTGTAAAAGATTTAAGCTCCTTAACTAAAAGAAGGTGACATTTAATAACAATATTGTTATTAAATCAGTGTGTAACAACCAATCATCACCAAGGCTTCTTCGTTTTAGGCAGGATAATAGTCAATACCTGACAGTCACTGACCCCAAAAGGCACAACAATATTTGTACTTCAGTTGCAATTTAAGAGTTCACAGACCTGCAACACCTTAAAAATTCTCCTCAGAAAATCTTACTGTGCATCTGAGAAAGAATAACAGCTTGGCTTTTGCTAAAGAAACTAACAATGAGCCTTATTTTTCTGAATCCGGATTTCCCATCTTTAGAAATTTTGTGTTAGAAACCACGAATTGAGCACCATAACTCTGAAGAAGATAATTTTATTTAAAAGAACATAAGATTTTTGAAAATTCATTTTATTCTGAATCAAAGCAAATTTTGAACAGTTTAATGTATAATCTAAGGAATTTAGTAATTTATATTAATAGGAAATCACTTTTTTTCTTTTATCATTTTAAGATGTTGCTCAAATTTATCATGTAGTATCCTATAATTAAAAAAAACCTGAAAGAAAATCTTTTCAGTGGGAAAACAATAAACTTTTGATTCTGTTTCTAAGTAAGATGTTTCAGTCCTGCCAAACTTATTTCTTGTTTCTTCCTCAGAAAGCAAAGTCGCAGGAGGAACGTGACTGTAGTCAAAGACAAATTTCCATCTTTCTGTTTTACCTTTTATCAATAGGTCCATCCTCAATTTTGTTACAACATGATGAGAATTCCAGAAGTTATATTAGTTTTGAAATTTTCACTGATAAAAGCATATATATAGAAAACTTGTTCTTTGATTTCTGCACAGAGTATATGTGGGGTTTTTTTAGCCCAGACTGCTGTATTTCTTAAATTATTCTCTATCAGTCTGAAATGTCATATGTCATAATAGAAAAAGAATATTTCATATTTATATAATAGTATATCTTGTTCATCTTGCACATCTTTGGATTTAAGCAAGTCTTCTTCTGCCACATGATTTGGCTGCTTATGCAGATATGTTTTTGTAGAACAGCAATGACACCAAAGGTTGTGAATCCCAGATAACAAGAGGTGTGGGCTCTGACGTGGCTCGAGGTGCTGTGCTTGTGACCTGATTTTAAGTAAACTGGATTTTCTGATTTAGACAGTAGACAATGTAAACAATTTAATGAAAAGGAGGAGTACAAATTACACCTCTTAACCTTTCTTCTTAGCTATCAAAAAAAAAAAAAAGTATCTGTTCCAAATGCAATAAAATTTTCCCAGCTTATTATTTATTTTTTCAGAGTTAAGGAAAGTTATACGGACAACTGATTTCCCTCTGTTATTCTAAATTAGTAATTTTTTTATCTCTTCCCACCCTCTTCTTTGTAAGTCTTTTAATTAATACTGTTTCAAGGATTTTTTTCTGAAGTCCTGTGATAAACACTCCAGAATTTCCACAAGAAAAACAATGAAGTTTGGAATAGCATAGATACGAAGTTTATAGATAGAAAACAGACTGCTAGAAGTGATGCTTTGACATATAATTTCATATAGGCCAGCACATCAGCGGGTTTCTTATCCAGAACTTTCAATTAACCCGTATTTTTGCTGTATATGGTAATGTTTGAATGCTTTCTATACATCCAGACTAGCCCAGCATGTTTTCTGGGGATTTTTTTAGATTTTTTAGAGAGATTAATTACCAACTACTGAGATTTCTTTTCTCCTTTTTGCCTCGGAATTCAAACTATAAACTGCACAGTTTGTTTTCACACAAAAACTTATTTTGAAGGAAGTGCAATTTCACCAGAGTCCTTACCCTCTCCATTTCTTTTAAATTTATCTGAGATTCACGTAAGCCTATCATACACTGCAGTTGTACTATCAGACAAGATTAAAGCAGTTTGCTTTGTTCTGACCACTAGTTCACATAATCACCTTTCACTGTAACATTTCCTTTGCAGTAGTTCAGTACGTATTTGTTTATTCCATTTGGTAACACAGAAATTTAGTGCATGCAAACAAACACAGATTATGACTGACATGAGTTCGTAGTTCCAGAAATATTATTTACAAAAAAAAAAGTTCCCATCAGTCATAATAAGTATCAGCAGTGTACAAACCAATTTCTTCTGCAGACAAAAAGAATAATTAAAAGGAGATAATACCTATAAGCTCCTGCTATTTCAACAGCTTTTGATTGTAATTTAATAATAATTTGCATTTAGTGAATTATACAATAGACTGTTACTATATTTCGTAGTGATTTTTTCTATTGAATTGCCAGGATATGTGGAAGTTGGGCAAAGGCTGGCAACGAGTCTGGGTGGTGCCAGTTCTATCAAGGGGAAAAAGAAAGATCTATGGAGTGAAAGTGCACATTTCCCAGAAACAGACTGGGAGAAAAAATCAGAGAAGCAGTCTGCAGGCTCCTAGAGGATAACAAGGAGATTACTGACAGCTACCGTGTACCTATCAAGAAGAAATCACGCCAAAGCAATCAAACTCCCTGCGGTGACAGAGGCTCAGCCCTTGCGGCCAGGGAAAAGCAGCCGGTGCCATGAGTCCTCAGCAAGGTTTTTGATCCTATCTTCTACAACATTACTGGAAGAAAGCAAAGGAAATGGCTGAGCTGAAAGTTTGTTTGGAAAAATCTGTGCGGGTGGGCAGCGCCCGCTCAGTGTCGGGTGGGAGGGCGAGCGGAGGGCAGCTCCCGCGGCCGTTCGGCTTATCCTCGCTCCCCTTTTCTGGTCGTGGTGAACAGAGAAGAGCTTATTAAATTTGCGTGTGGCACAAAGCTGATGGAGACTGCAAGTCCAGGGAAGGGAGGATTTGAATTTAACATGACCTTGACAAACTGGAGGAACAGTACAAGATAAACAGTGTGTAATTAAATAAGATATGTGCCAGGGATATTTATGGGGGAAGGCCCCTGATTCTGTTCCTCCATCCAAATTGACCTTACGATCGTCCTGGCACAGCGTAGTTCAGATGTTTCTCCGGGTGGGGCTATGTGCCATACATTTCAAAACAAACTGGGCTGCTTAGTTATGTGTGATCCAGCCTCCCTACGGCTGGTGTCCGGTTGCTCATTCACTGTGTCTGTCTGCCTCAGGGGTCACCTACTTTATTTGGTAAATTGGAGTCTGGTGCTCACAGGTCTTAAAACTGAGCCATAAGCCAGAAAAATGTTTGACATCAAAGCTTTGAATCTCTTAGGATGAAATAAAACACTTCAAAAGAAAAGCGCACTGGATTATGGAATTTTAAATTGCAATATTTTTCTCTGTTCTAAACAACGTATGTATAATATCTATACAGATGCACAGCTGTGAGGGTGTGGGCATGTAAATACTCTGGGGGCATCCAAGCTGGCTTTCTGCAGGCTGGGCTGGAATAACGCCGGTCTGCCGTATTGCACCCCGAAAACCTGGCACATCCATAAAGTCACAGTGCGATCTTACCACGTGGCGGCTGAGTCCGGGGGTCCCCGCTCAAAAATGCCCAAACTGCAGAGAGCAAATTTCACATCTGTTTGTTCACAGATAAAAAACGCAATTGTTGTCCCATTTGTAGCCTAACTGGGCTGCAGCTCGTTGAAGAGGAGGGCAGGAGAGCGGTGGAGCAGCTCTCCTCTCCGCGTGGAGCAGTGCCCGCTCCCGCTCCACCAGGCACTGTCTCGCCCTGCAAAAAGCATTCCTTCCTTTTGCACATACTTTATATGGACAGTCAGACGGGCAAAGCTCGGTCACACATGCCTTCAGCAGCAGAAAACATAAAAAAAAACTTCGTACCGCCAGACTTTTCACCAAATCGAGATTATTTGCAGGTTGCTCGTAGTTACGTTCATTACCAATACCACAATATATAAAGGTCGTTTCCTATCCACTGTCCTATCCCCCACAGGGGCTTTGGATCATGATTTTTAGCTTGCAAAGATGCTATCTCTTTAAATAAAGACCAGCACAATCCTACAAATTGGAATTGTCTTTGGTAATGCTTTTGTTGTGGTTTGACGCTTGAGGACAGGTTTAAAGGCCTTGGCCGCGGTGCTTTTCCACAAAGCAGTAGTCGCACTCCTGGAATTCTTGAGCACTCACAGGACTAGCCGTTGATAGACTCTCTTTTATCTTTCCACTGAGTCTCTGACATTACTTGTTGGTACTGTTCCTTCAAAATGTTTTTGATGTTTGCCTCAACAACAGCAACCAAAAAGCCATAGTAAAAATGGCTGCAGGGAGAGGTAGGTGTGGGTCAGAGAGAAAGAGACATTACTGTCTACTCAGTGTAGTAATGTTCTGACTCTAGCTCTGGAAACAAAAGAATACGTTTCTCAAAAAGCCACGTTAGTGAAATGTTCACCCAAATAACTTGCATTTCCTGTGTTATCTAATTTCTCAGTTCTGCAGATTCATACTGCAAAGTGAATATTGTGTGGCAAGTGCAGGGTAGAAAACCTAGAGACTTTGAAGTAGAGCTGTTGAAAAATGCAAAAACCTGCAAATTCAGAGCACATACACACAATGCAAAAGAAACCTGATTCTGGGGGACTCTGGTTTTACAAATCTTTAGCTGCAGTCATTCTTTGACCGTTAACTGGAAAATGAGCTGCATGTCCCAACAATATCTTTAATGTCAAGGCAGCTTGCCGAACTATCGCATGTGCTGGTTTGATTTCAAAGGAAAGAATATTTTGAATGAATCTTGGGACAGCTCTTCACTTCTTGATGTTTCATCCTTTGCTCTGTCAGCTGTGCCTTCTCAGTCTTGTTGGTTTTAGTTGACTCTGTCTTAAATCATTTGTCTCAAAGCAGGTCTCACCATCTTGAGCTACAGACCAGAATATAACATAGCAAAGATGGAAAAGAATCCCTTGCCCTGCGTACCGGCCATAGCTACCAGGGGTTGCTGCCATGTGGGAATAGGAAGGCTTTAAAAATGGGATTATAGTGCATTCTTGTTAAAAAGATCTATTTTAACTCATATAATGCTCTGACTCTGTATATGTATGCAGTGAAAATCCTTCTGTAGCGATTGGACATAATCAGAACAGCTCAACTGGGTCAAGGTCCAAGACTGGCAATAATTCAGTGCAAGTGGGTTATTTTGTTGCTGGTTTGTTTTTCTTGGTGAGGTTTTTTTTTGGTGGTTGGTTGTTTTAAGGGCAGTCAGCTGCGTTTTGAAGCAAGCAGTGACTGATTTCTATACTCAGTTCTGTGGCAGTGAATTCTGAGTCCTTCTGACCAGATGTGCTACATTCAGCAAAATTCTCAGTGGACTAACTGATATGATGTCTGATAATTGCTGAGCAGCTGTCTTGTGAAAAGTGACAGGTGACCTTCAAGACAATTATGCAGCTTCTTTCTTCATTTATGTTGATAGATATATATTTAGGCTTTCATCCTTCTGCTTTCTCCAGAAGTTTTGTGTTACTTTTTGCTTCTATTTTTTTGTCTCTTTTTCTTATGCTTATTTTCTGTTGAAGGTTTTTCATGCTTAGTGTTCATCATTAGGTTTTATTATTACTTAATAGTTTTTCATTCTAAGTGAATACAAAAAAGCATAGGACTGTTCAGACTACGAATATTTGAACGGTGAATATATGATATGAAAATGGGCCATCACAGGTGCCTAAAGTTCATGCTAAAATATTCATGTATCTGCATGTTTGTGAACACAAAAGCTTGTTTTTCACATTTTATGATAAGGTGAATCAGTTCATTCGAGTACTGTACACCACATTCAGTTAACTCCCAGTCCCCTATAGACAAAATGAAGCAATAGGGGTTTTTTCTGGTTTAGTTTGAATTATTCAAATCCTCATACAATTTTTTGTTTTCTACCACTGAGAGTCAGTGAGCAGTGGTAGTGGAATCACTGACACCGAAGCCAACCTGTAGACTGAAATGAGGTTACTTTTAAGGCTTTTTTCCTCTGACTGACTGCAAATGGAAAATATTGAAAATCCGATGTTCCACTACAGGCTATAATGAACTCTCAGTCTGAAATTCTTCTGTCTCCACGAATTAGCAGGTTTATTTTTAAGACATTGAACACTTGGTAGAACTGTCCACGGATGCCACCCTCCAAAGACCCCTCCTTAAATCAATGCAATATCCACTAAAGCTCAATCTTAAACTCAATTTTTAAAGAAAAAAAAAGTCTTAAAATGCCTTGCAAAGGCAGAAAAATAATAGACAGCAATTCAGCACTCTATTATACCACTCTGTTTTCTTGATTATGCTTTTAAGTATCTATCTAATTATTGAAAGGGAAGGAAAAAAATCTCATGCGGTGTGAAAAACACTGTTAAATTAAGATGTGATATTGAGATAGAACTGAAGAGCCCTTCTCTGAAATCAGATTTATTGCTTCCACCTTGTTAACCTTTGTCCTCAGTCACTGACCCTTTTGTTACACAGGGGGCCACAGACTTCACATTTATGGCTTTTCTAAAGTGCACTTGTCAGCTTCCACTATAAATCCTGACATTCATATCATCTCAGAAGCTTGATAACAAAGTAAGTGCTGTGAGTACCCAACATGGTGTCACAAACATAAAAATGGAATTCGCAACAGTAAGGGGCCCCCATGAGTGTCCTTTGCTAATTATCAGGAGAACAAATGGCCTTAATGTGGCACAAGGCAAACACTGCAGGCTTCCTAGACTGGAAAAATAAATAGGGTTTTAAAAGGCTACTTATCTGGAGATAACTCTTGGAGTAACTCTGGCAGCATTACTTTTAAGCAAAACAAAAGAATGAAAATAAAAGGCTGGTTCTGCCATTTTCCGTTGCGAAGCATGAGGAGAAAGTGGCTTTTTTCAGGGAGCTTAAGACAAGAACTGTGCTCCTCAGTGAAAATGGTTAGCCCAGAACCCGTCAGTTTATATGTGAAACTAGACTGGTTTTTTTTTCTCATGTACACCACTTTCCAATTCTCTACACTAAATTTCATATGCTATTTTCATTCCTCAAGCAGTCTCCTATAGTCCTTTTGCAGTTCTTCACTCTCTGCCCTTATGCTTTCTACCTGGAATAAATTTGTACCAGAAGCAAGCTTTGTCTCCTTCCTGCTCACCCACTTTTCAAAAACTTTTATGAATGTGTTAAGCAGCACAGACACCGAGCCAACAGCCCACCAAACTCCACTGGTGGCCTCTCTCCATTCAAAAAGCACCTATCTCAGGTTTCAGGACGGGAACCCCCTCCCCTGGTCGTCCCAGCCTTTGAAATTTATTGATTGGCTTTTCCATAAAATTTGCCGTAGAAAAGATGATTTAACCCCAGGGCAGTCGGAGGGAGGAGGTGGGAGAAGTGACAAAATACGTACAGTTGAAAAATAAGCACAGCACGTCATGTTTGCTTTCTGTTAGTGCTTTGGCAGTGATCTGTGATGTCTGAGAATTCGGCACTCCGGGCTGGCTTTGAACACTCCTCCTTTAGTTGGGAAGTAACTGATTTCATAGCGCAGGTTTTTCAAGTCCTCTGCAAAAGATTCTGCTCTAATTTCTTCTCACACTCTCATTTTCACACATTCCCATGGTTTGGCAATTCCGGTTGCTTCCTCTATTTATATTTTTGCCTGCATAGCAAGGGTTTTCCTTTTGGTTCTTCAGCTTTCTTCAAACTTACTGGGTTTACGTCTCTGATTTTTCTACAAGCTACAACCATCTAATTTAGTCAGTGCAATGTACTAAGCAATTCCGTACTCCTTAGAACAAGCAAGGGAATCGAGCGTGTACGTGTTACAAGTGTACCCGCAGGACTCCTGCGAGAGCATTTCAGGATGTTCCCCTTCCTGTTCCTCAGGAGACTCTGCTGGCAGCTCTTTAGGAAGTTTTCCCTGGAGACAACACCACATTCCCTGCTATCTGAGTAAGACAGTGCATTCTAGGGAAACCCGAGGGAGTTCAAAGCCAAGTCCATATTCATTCACTTGGGAACCAGAACCGGTCTTTGTGCTCAAGAACCTTCTTGCTTTAAAACGTTGAGGCTTCCAAGAAAATTAATATACATTTTGATTGTTCTTAAGACACGCGGAGAAGTTTCTAAACAGCTTTGAGCTTCTATTAAGCACTTAATTGGGCAAAAGAAATGCAATGGCAGTATAAATCCCAACTACTATGATACTGGAAATCCTGTACGTATCAGGTGCGATGGCACCAGTCAGTGACATAAGACAAGAGAGAATCAGGTGGTTCGGGCTTGGTTTTCCTCTGAAATGTACAGAGTAAGCTATTGCTCATTTCCATCGAGCTGCACAATTACAAATCCGTCCATTTTGTCCCACTGAAAGGAACTATTTTTAGTTTTCAAGAACAGGTTTCTATTTCCTAAGGCAACCTCGCACCCTTATAAAACAATGTAAATGCAACACAGGTAGTATGAGGATAGGGTTGTTATTAATCCAACATTTAAATATCACAGTACTAAGAGCTGCCCCCGTAGCTCAGCTGAATGAGTTCAGGAGAAATTAAAGCCTTTAAGTTCACCCTCAAAATTCTCCTATTTGGCTGCAGTATAGCCCTTCACGATAACAAGCTGGCAATCAGGGTCGCCACACTGAGAATAAACCGTGGCTCACCCACATGAAAAGAGGCTGATGAATTCCCATTAAACACAGACACCTAACTGAAATGCAGAGGTCTTTGGCATCAAGAAAGCTTAACCTATTTAAGGTTTTATAGCTAAGCACTGTGACCTTCAAATGGATGTAGATCTGAAGTGAATATTAATTTAATAATGAAGTAATGAATTCATATGCTAGAGAGTGTTTTTTCTTTCTCAGAGCAGCCAGGATTTTATATTATCTTTACTTTCTGGATAGTATTATATGAATTTAAGGATGGCCTTGCCTAGGGGTTATTAGATATACTGCTTTCCTGCTGTTTCAGTCTTCGAGTGGGGTTCTTGCCAGATATTCTGTTAAAAAATCTAAAACATTAATACCATATTTTGCTAGTTTCACACAGAAGCAGAAATTTTTGAGACAATAATTGTTTTAAAATAATTTCTATTCTATTAAAATACTCAGATGATAAAAATATTACGGGTAAAAAATGAGCAGGCATATGTTTATTTTGCACCTTTATGTCATGCTCCACATTAATGTGGAGCCTTCTGTTGTTCATCTGTCTACTCAGGTGCCCATAACTCTCTTCACACATTTAACGCTGAAATTGGAGTTGCAATGTCAGCCCCAACCAGAACAGCTCTCAGCAAATCTATATGCTGTAAGTCCCAAGATGGGATAGCAAAAAGGTGTCTTCAGCACAGTCTTGCTTTGAAAGTATGGAAGTGTGATGCTCGAGGGCTAGTTTCGGGCCTTCCTGTCCCATTCAGCTGTAACTGGACATGCTGGACATGATTTATTAGCAGTTTTCTTCTCTGATTTGCTGTCCATCAGGAATACCTTTGCAGGTTAATGAAAAGATTATGCTTAGCTGACATTTATGAAGTCTAAAATCAGAAGCCAAAGAATTCAAAGAGAATGGGAAAGCCAAGCAAGGAAACTTGAATTGCTTATAAACTTTCTTGGCACATGAAGTTCTGCAGAATGAGAACTGTTTCTTAATGAAGAACTTTCCCTCCCAGAGACCTGCTGTCATGCATACAAAAGCATTAGGCTTGCTTTGACATTAAATGATGTTAGCCTACGCTTCCTTCCTCAGGTTTTTCTTTAAAAAAAAAAAAAAGTATATAAATTGTGCCGCTTAGCTTCATTGTCCTCTGTATCTCTGTATGGGAATCCATGCTGTGTTTAAAATTGGCTTGTAATTGATTCTTATATAGCCACAGGTTTCAACAGAAAACACTGAGACAATATAAGTTTTCATTTTTTATATGCAAGAATAGGAATATAAGAAACACTGAAGAACACAAAATTTCAGGCTGAAAAAAAATCAGTGTGAACCAAGAGATATTACTACACATTAAAAAGATGAAATAATGAAAATTTAGAATTAAGCTAATGAATAGTCAGATTCTATTCCTACTTTTTGACCATCACATTGCATATATGTCTTCTAACAGCTGCAGAGATTTCTGGCCTTGATTATTATTGAAGCCTTTTATGCCTTTTATCTGAGAAGAAAAAAACCCACCAACATTCTCCTGTCTGCTTTTCAACCACCACTTTCAAACAAAGGGAAGAACAGATCATTTAAGACTCAAACCCACCACTGCAACAACTCAAAGTCTTCAGTCTGCGGTGTGTAAGGAGAAGCCCCTCGCGGGCTGTTACTGACCCGAAGAGAAAGGGAGACAATTTGCGCCAGTTCTTTTCGGGCAGCACAGAACGCATCTTTGCTTGAAGCCTTTAAAAATGAAGCTGTATGAAACATTTTTAAATAACTACAAATCATAAAGATCAAAATTCACTGCAAAGAACGGCAAGCAAAATAAAAACGCATATATAGTCTATTCCCACTTCATCCAAAGGATTTGCTGTAACCCAGGAGATATCCAGAAATATTTCATATTCTGCAACCCAGACCTTGTTTACATTTACAAGAACTGTCAGCAAAATATACAGATAACTACTTTCATTGCATTTTTCCTGTTTATTTTACTTTAAAACGTATGCATAGTACCGCAAGTTTAGGGGGAACATCAGAAACATAGAGATAAAACTTGTTTCCCTCCCAGTCCTAATCACATTACATGATTAGCAGCCAAATATTTTTACTGTTTGCCACTGTTAGCACTCAGTGCGCTCACGTTTATGTAACTGGAGGCAGCTTGCAAGTTGCTGCACTGATTTTCAGGACTCTGCAGACCAAGCAAGGAACTGCCCACATGAACAGAAGAGGTGACTCCCGGGATGTATGTCCCCCAAATGCCATCCATCTGCTCTTTAATAGCATCATCGGTGCTGGAAAGAAGGTCACCTGATCCATTCATGGACCCAGGGCATGGAACTTTCTCTCTTCTGATGATAATCACCAAGGAACAATTTTTTTTTTTTTTTTTTTTTTCCCCTCAGCAAGAGGATCTGGCACATACTGAAGCTCCTGTTCTAAGCCAAAGTTCTGTGTTCATTATACACAACTTGTCATACTATTTATTGAAGTGTGTGTGGCACAGGGAAATTACTCGACGGCCAAAAAAAGAGGAACAAAAAGCTAGCCTGTCATTGAACAATCTTTCTGATCATTTAAAAGTATGTATCAATATATATCTGTCATTAGGTTGCACATCATGGAGTTCCAAAATGCAGGTATTTTAGAAAAAAAAAAAAAATTTTAAGGAAGGATGGAAGAATTAAGTTAGATGTAAGAGAAAGCATTACAAAATTTTCTGACAATACTCTTCCAGGAAAGCACGTTACTGATTTTCAGCATTTTGGTTCAACAGAATAGCCCTGACTGTTTAGCAGAGTTCAAACAGAAACAAAAGCTCAGCTAAAACCTGGAGCGAGCTCTATAAACTTCAGCCTGACCTCTATTTAGCATTGAACATTTTAATGTTCATTTTTAAATATTTTTTAATATCTCTATGTCTCATTCCGCTTGCTGCCCAGTACTTCTAAAAACTCCACAGATAACAGCCAAATGATTCTAGGGCAGCGATAAGAAAAGTAAACCGTGTGATTTGATTACCTTTTCAACAAAGGCATACTGAATGAAGCATACAAATAGAAGGAAGAAACATTGCAAAGTCAGTTTTCATTTAATAGATAATAATTATTAAGGGCTGGAGCCCTGATCACATCCCAAGTTAATTTTTATTTTTTTTTTTTCCAGTGGTGCAAATAATTAACGACAGCCAAAAGAACACATGGCTTCTGTAACTGTCTAAGTATGAAGGCAGGATCCCTTTATGAAAGATGAACTTCGGTCAGACAAGAGTCACATCTTAGCCAAAACTAATATATTGAGTTGATTAGAGGAGTACATGGATTGAATTTAAGGACTGCTGAAACAAAAAGGTTCTGATTAGAAGACAGATATTTCCAAATATTGAATGAATATGAATTGAAGAAATCAATGTATCTTTTAAAAGTTTTCTTAATTTCTCTTTTTTGTGTTCTTTTCCATTACAGCTATATCCCTAGCCTTTTACAATAAACCAATTGCCTTTAGAATAAATCTTTAAAATAGATACAAATTTTGTTCATGTCTTTGAAGATAAAGCTGTTCACACCAGCAGATTTTTAGGTTTTGCTCCTTGTCCCCATTACGCATTTGTAACTTCAGAGGGTAAGTAATACTGCTGCATTACTTGCTACAACTATTTAAATGATTTATCCTCATGTGTATTGATACAATCTCCTTTTAGACTTCCTCACAGTATTTGTCAGATTTGTCTACCAGACCTGCTATCAAGGTCTCATTTATCTGTACACTGTATTTGCAATTCTTCGTAAAATTGCCTAATTTTTCAGTGCCACTTTATTGCTGTTATAATTCTTCTAGGTTGAAATTCATCCTATTTCAAAACTTTTTTTCCAAGACTTGTGTACCACAGAAGTACCATCTGAGCTTTCAAAATAAGGCTTTGAGCCGGTCTCATTGATGAAGTAGGATTCCAGCCTTTGAGGCTATTTGCCAGTTGTTTGTAATTATTTACAGGTGGCCAATTTAGAAAACTTGGGGAAAAAGATCTCTGCTTCTTGTGTATTAAAAAATTGCTCCACTATCTGAAATTATCTTTTTGTTATTCAGAAGTTAAATATATTTATGTCAAGACCTGTCGAACTGGTTGTATAAAACTGATATTAATGGAAAGGCCTGGAGAACTGATTTGCTGAAATAAAAGCCCTTTAGAGCTGGACGAGCCCAGCCACTACTGAATCCACAGTCTAGGCATTTCCAGTAGAAGTTAAAAAGGGGCTCTGCATGAGTGACTAAATACCCTTTTTTCCTAATACACAATATTTGTTGGTTTGGTTGGGGGCTTGGGGTTTTGTTTGCTGTTGTTTTGGGGTCTTGGCTGTTTTTAAAAAAAATGAAATTTACCTAACACAGAAGGATTAAATAAAGCTTTTGGACCACCTAAGTACAATGTTTTAATCCCATTAATAAGGACTATAATAGACATACCTTTGAAAACTTATGTAAACATTTCTCTTAGGGCTGGGATCAAATGTCTGAGTCTCTTGCTCTCTGGCCTTCAGTTACAAAGTCATTTGGAGTGAAACTGTAGCGGAGATTTCCACTCATCTACTGCAGGACTCGGAGACTGAGTATTCGGTTATTCTGAGATCACACAGAAAACATACGCAGAGGTTTAATTTTCAATTAGCTGTCTCACATTATCGTGAGATATATCATTCCTGTTTATGCCCATGGATTTTGTCTCCTGATCCCAGTCAACAGACTATTGAGAAGAGGGATCATAAAGAACCCATTAGATGGACAAGAATAAAGCAAAATTGTTATTTAAAGAGAATATATTGCATTTTATTGAAGCACAATTGCTATTATTCCAAAGTCCATCCCTCCCCTGCTTTCTTTCCCTTATTACTCCAGGAATCCAAGTTAACAACTGGGGAGTTTAGTAGTATAGTCTTCTTAGGGAATAGATTTTGACTGTGGAGAGAACTACTGCTTCATTTGAAATAACATTTCTTCCACGGGTTTAGCTAAATATTGGACACCTATGTTTCATTTCTTGTTTTAAAATAGGTAAACATGACCAATTTCTCATGTATTTTCCAGCACAAGGCAATACATAATATTTTACCTTGTTACAAATACAACCTTATAGTTAATGTGTTATGTATGCATATGTGTCAAAGTGTTTAATGTATTAGACAAATCAAACAAGTTCACTGTGCACACGCTTACTAGAATAGCTGTTTGATACATCATTAAAGAGGAATAAATACTTAGATACATTACGTAATTATCATTAGCTACTTTGACAGTAACGTTCAGCTGCTTGGAAGGTACCCTGAATATACTGTAATATTCACTGTTATCATACCTCATCCCTCTTCTTGGCTTAGACTGCTATATAATCTTCTTAGGAAAAAAAAATGTAAGAGAGAGGCAACTAAATATGTAATAGGGATAGTTCAGAAGTCTGCTACTTCACTTAGCTTAAAACACAGAACACAGTTCTCACAATTTAACTAACATACCAGGAAACCCTTTAGAAGAAGGTGAATTACTTCACATTCAGTGACAAAGCCAAAACCAGACTACTGACAAGAAATATTCTATTGGATCGTCCACTAAATTCTATTTAAAAAAAAAAAGGGGGGGGGGGGGAAGAAAAAACAGAAAACTATTTCAGACGCAATATATTTTTACCTGTATTGCAATATCAAAAGAGATGGAAATGGTCACAGAGTTGTTATGGTAGTGATCCACTTCACCGCTGGTAGTGCTACAGAGGACAGTTCCACTCAAAATTAAAGCACGCTGAAAAGGTAAGAGAAAAGAACAATTTCTATCTCACATGTATACATACTACACAGACACACATATAGAATATTGTTCCAGTGCCACATAGAAAATAAGAGATAGCACTTTTTAGATGCAATACTTAGTGTTTTGGAGTGTTGGCCATGCTGTCAGGCCCAAATCCTCAAAGATAGAAATGTCTCAGGTTTTCTGAATTTCAGCTGATTGTCAGACCTTAAATACTATCACCTGGAGGTATTAGTGAATTCAATTTCTTTAAAAATAAAGATGTAGGGAAAGTACATTTCCCTAATTATTTTATTACCCCTAATATAATCCAGCTTAAAAAAATTGCCATGACCCCAAGTAATTGTTCTAACACGCTTTGGGAGCTTTCAAGACCAATTTTTATTTAATGCATTATCTTTTTCTTATTCTCTGTGTAAAAATATGGATTCTTGAAAATGGAAAATCATCATCTATCTAGACAGGGTTATACTGGGAAATAGGTGCAGGATGCCACAAGTTTCTCTTTTAAAGCACTGAAGATTCAAAAGAAACACTTCAGCGATAGCAGAACATGTTATTAGACGTAGCCTTTTTAAAAAGTGCTAGTGAAGAGATTCAATTATTATTTCTTGACAATATGTTTCTTTTCTTATGTAATTTTGGAATCTATGGAAATTTTCCTAAAATTATACGATTCCTACATGCACAGTATGGATGGCTTACAGGAAAATGGGGTTTAGCTGCAATCTCAGTAGTGCAGTAGAAAAGACATGATGTTGGAAAGTCAAAGCAAGCTCTCAGGAGAGTGAAAAGCAAACGCACAATAAATAATGAGGGAAAACACAAAAACACTTTTATAAGATGCAATAGTAGAGAAGGAGATTGTGAAACTACTTCTGTAGAACAGGCTATTTAATACAGGGACAACCATGTAAAGAAAGCTATGGCTTTTTCAAGTACTGTTCCTCTCACCCAAGTGGGGTTTGTTTTTTTTTTTCATCTCTGAATGAAAAATGAATGTATAAAATAGATCGGCATATTACTTCCCTTTGCATGGCATGCACGTTTATATATTTTGCATAGTGACATTTGCAAGCCAACATGCTTTGCAGAATACAGTGAATTGTTGCTTTTAAAGGGGAAGTTTTTGTAAACTTATGTTAAGTCAGGTTGATATAGCAATTGTATTAACAAGGACAGAATTGCTTAAACACTAAGGAAATTAATGTAAAATTCATCTGGGTGATACATATTTATAAGGCACATACAGATGCATATCATGGGCTATATTTCTTTAATTTAATAAGAAATGAGCAATTTGCTTCAGCATAAATGCATTTCTCACACTTGCTTTATTGAAAGACATTCACCTGAAGCCTATTTTCGTTGCTGCATAAAATATTTACAGAATGTTTTTATCATTAAGTCTTTTAGAATACTTGAAATTCTTTTTTTTCTGGCTAGTATACAGAATCAGAAATATAAATCTAGCCACAATAAAAGCTGTTGCTGAAAACGTAACGCCAAAGTTGGCAAATCACAACCAGTTTTCCCACGTCACACCTTATATCAGTACCTTTTATCTTCAGCATCTTGCATCTTCATACTTTTCTTTGGGGTCCTGGTAGAGTGTTATTGAGTAAAGATATGAAATACCATATTACGTCATTGACCCTACTTTTATTCTGGATCTAAGATTCATCAATAATCTCAAAAAAACCCTTTAGTCTGCTTCATTGTCCCATTGCAAAGGCAAGCTAGAGCTACGCAAGATAAGCACATGCACACCTGATTTTGCCCAAAAGTTGCAGTTAAGTTCCCAAACTTTCAAATTCTCTGTGAACCAAGTCCAAACTCAGAGTCTTTTAGTGTTGGCTCCAAGTCTACAATCAATAATTGCTTTTCTCACACAATATGTGCTTGACATTTCCTGCAGTGCCAATTTTTGGTACCCAAAATGATTTCAGAGAAAAGGATAAGGGAACCGTACCTTATTTACGTCTGTATGTAATTTTGCTCTCTCCTTTCCAAAGTTCTCCAAGGCTGTTTCAGACATCCCTGAGGGGGCTAGCCTTGAGAAAAAGTGACCCCTTTGTTGTACCTGGATTTTCCAAGCTGTGTTTTACATCTTGTGGTGTCATCAACCGCTATATCAAGAGCCTTACTGCACTTGACTTTCCTTATTTTCTCCTGACAGTATCCTCAGGGTTGATAAATGGTCCTGCTTTCATGTAGAAGGCAATGTATTTATTTGGATCCTATATATAAGTTTATGAAATCATGACATTCTGCAACAGTGACTGGAACAACACACCAAGGCAATAGCTTTATGAGTCCACCCTTAGGGGACGATTGCTGGTACCTGTTCTCTTCTCATTAACTCCTTGAGGCCTGAAAATGTATATTATTCGTAATAATAAGATGCAGTTCAACAGGCTCCAGAGGAGAATCAAGTTTACTGCCATGCAAGCTAAAAAATAAAAATATTTCTACTTGGCCTGTATTTTTAATGAGTCTGAAATGATGTACATGTTTCTGGAAGCAAATACAGAAGACAAATGTTGCTTATAGGCAGTGTGAGGAGAAAGAATTGAAAGCACAGAAAAGAAATATAATCTTCCTGTCTTGCTCGCTTTTATGCTGTACGATTTTGTTTAAGCTTGGTTCAGCTTGGTTATGTTTATTCAAGGAATCACAAGGTGAGTTTCAGGGAGTACAAGGGCTGGACTGCCCGCAGGAGTCTCTGAAACACTTTTAACTGCAATCCTCAGTTCTGCCTTGCACACAAAAATAACTAAGTTGGTAAGGCACACGAGGAGAAGCTGAAGTAAACAGCAAAGAGAGGAGCGTTATTTCAAAGCCGTGAGGAAATGGATTCCAATTAGCCCAGCTCTCCACGCAACTCTGCGCCAGGGCTGCTGCACACACCCCACAGCCAGGCTTTCTGACTGCCTCTGCTGCTTGAGATTCAGGCAGGCACTCCTTGGCACATCTCTCCACTTCAGTTCTTCCACAGCTCAAATGTCCATTTCATACCCCTGTCAGTGCTTTCAGTGGTCCTCTAAAAACCAGCTACAAAATACATGTACTGTAAGCTCTTTGAAACGGGAAGTGGCTCTGCTTAAATCCGCTTCTAGAGTCCGTAGACAAGAAATCACTAACCTGTCTTGCATTACAATAGAAATTACAGGTGCTCCCAATAAATGGAAGCGCATTTATTTTACAGATGCCAAACCTGCATCTTCCTGTCCCAACCAGATGGGTTCACAAATCAATTGGCTGCGATTTCAGAGGAACGCTGGAAATTTTTCCTATGGAGAGCTGGTGTGGAGCCCAGACCTGTCAGAGGAGTGCCCCAAGGAGCTGCTCCACAGCAGCACTCACTTGGCCCGCTGCAACCAGCGGGCCAGCAGCAAGGAGCAAATGGGCCGGGAACCAACCGGGGCTCCTCGTCCCCTTCTGCTGCTACCAGCGATCATATGCTTTAGATTACTCCATAACCGAGGAAGTGGTGCTGATTACGGACTGGGTGCCAAATGTATGTTTGCTAACTGTTCATCTCTGAGTATAACTGAATTAGGAAATACATTTTTATTTGTGGTGTCATTTGATAATGTGCAGTAATTGGGTTTCATATGATATGTCACACAAGGGGTTATTTGTACATAAAAGGAGAGATGTTGAGCTTAATCTCTCTTATTGTGTCTGTTAATGAAATTAAACCACAGCAAATAACTTGCACACACAAATTGCCATATCTGGGTCGCTGAAGAGCAGGTCATGCTAACATGTACAGTTAAAAAATGATCAGGTACTACGTTTTTGGACGGCCTGGGAGGAAGTACAAGTAATTAAGCAGAGCCTTGCATTACTTTTGAAATATTTTGGGAAAGCTGCTACATTATACATAACGTAGATATATTCCTTACAAAATTCGCTTCCATTATTACTTCCAGAGTTGTTGTCACTTCGGAGCATACACCAGTAGTTCAGGTAATTCATATCAAAGAAGCTATTATGGCATATTCCTTCAGCAGCCATCTGTATCATATGATAAGTTGATCCTCAGTTTTGCTTCTGTAACACAAGTGGCAGCGTCAGTAAATTTGCTAGGAAAAATTCCCTGTGGCCATAGATTTGTTCAACCAAACAAATGGCCCTGCTGGAGGCAGCCAGCAGATGCTGTCATCTGTACAACATAACGATCTTTCTCTCTACTCTAGCCCCCACGGACTGCAACTCTGAACACTTTAAATATATATAGACTAGATATAATGTTGCTATATAATCCCTCCATGTAAGTGCCAGCTGCATGTGACTATTAGTCCTTTTCTTGTGTTCTTCCCTTTTACTCCTCCTGGTCCACAATTTTGTTTCACTGCACTCGGAATACATCTATGCTACATGCTGGCGGATGGTTATTTATTTACTTATTTTGCTAGTGATTTGCTGCTGTTGAATAATTTACACAGCACATTGTGGTAGTTTTGCAAAGGTCTAGTTTGGCTGGAGTTTTACATCAATGCCTATTGCTGCCCTTTGCAACTACACAGGCTCTGTCCTGACCCGACTGCTGGAATTTTAAACATTAAATGAATCGCACGCCAAATCTTAAATGGCCATGGTTGTAGAACAATGGCTGCCACTGTTAGAAGTAAATAGTGGCATCTGTTTGTTCCTGCAGCTTTCTTTCCCTTTTACTTATAAACTTCTCTACCTGCATTCAATGTACCTAGCTGGCTGACTTCCCAACTGTTAATAAAACTTTGCAGAGGAAAAGAGACTCTTAATTTTGTTAGCTTTCTGTGGTTTTTGTTGGGTTTGGGGGCTTTTTTTATCAACCCTGTTGGCAGTTGTTTCATAACAGAAATGAAACTGTAATTCACCTCTCAGTGACATAAATCTTCTGCCAATACAACATAAATTCCCCTTTCACTGTCCACAAAGGAAACATGCTCCCCACACCCGATGTGGCTGTGCCCTTGATTCATTGCATGTTGTGGCTTATCTGTTGCCTGGATAGCCCAGATGCTTGGTCATTCCTCTCTGGCAAATGGAAGCCTTTGGGAAACTGCCTTGGCTGTTCCAAACTGGAAACCTATTTGCCAGCCAGCACTCGTGTACAGTCTTTTTCCTATATATAATCTCACTCACTGGAGTCAAGCACTGTGATGAACGCATTTTAGGACACACAATAAAGTTGGTAGCTGTTTGTAATAACATGCACTGACATTTGCATTTCAGTTTTACATTGTAAAACACAAGCGGTCAAATTCACATATATATTGTAAATTGAAGTTTGAGCTGGGAGCTGAATCTAAGGGTAACTAAATTATCATAATAAATATTGATAAAGAGCTGAAAGAATTGATAGATTATGCCAGTTAAGCACATGAACCAAGAACCACTGAGTGGATGAAAGGTTTTATGGAATTAAGTTGACTTGGCATCAGCCTCTCAGAATATCTTGGATCAGAGGGAAAATGTAAGGATCTGGGCATGTAGCTCTATTTCCATACAGAAATCAAAGGAAATGCCTCATGGTATTTGACTACTTAGTCAACAGAACAGTGTCAGAAAGGAAGCAAAGCCTTGTGCTACCAGGGCTGCAGATGAACACATTTTACCTGAGAAGCTATGGTATGAAAATGCCAGCTACTTGTTTAATTGTCAGCAACTTTGCCCAAACTCCCTTCTGCAGGCTCAGAAGTAGGAAAATGGATAGCAGAGATTAAGTATTCATAGAACTGGCACTAATAGCACATGCCAAACTTACATGTAAGACTGTAGTATGCTTAACAGCTCAAATATGACTTTCTAAGACATTACTTGGGAATTCTACAGTCGAAATATCAGAGAATAGACTTGTTCCCCAATGGCCAGCACACCTTTCCTGTCTTTCTAAGCGCGGGCATTGCTTAAGTCTGAAAAATGCACAGATACTGGGAAAAGAGTGAAACAATGCATCTTTGCCCAAACTCCACAAATGTTTCCATTTGAATTTTGCTAGAAAACAGAAGAAATTCTCTTTATTATCATAAAAAAACCTTTCCATTAAAGCTCTGATGTTTCAATGAACTGAAGAGAGTTTATTATACTGACATTTTGATCTTTTTTGAATGATCACCTGAAAAATCACATCCAGTTGCTTGAAATACGTTGTGGTTTAAGCCCAGCCGGCAACAAAGCATCACGCAGCTGCTCGCTCACTGCTCGCCCCCGGCCCCGGTGGGATGAGGAGGAGAAAACTGAATGAAAAGCCTGTGGGTGGGAGACAAGGACCGGGCCGATCGCTCCCCACTGATGGGCACGGACGGGCAAGAGCCAGGCTCAGCCTGGGGAAGAGACAGAATCCGTTTAATTGCCGACCAGTCAGACCAGAAGCGGGAT
>JANZLQ010000032.1:25216644-25226667 GCA_026212715.1 Elanus axillaris
GCCGCCTCGGGGCCGCCGAAGCTTCCAGAAGCTTCTCACAGGAGCCGGCCCTCAGCCGCTACCAAAAAAACCCCACCGCTCAAACCCAAAACAAAACAGAAACGCTTTTAAGCAAGACCGAACGCAAGTAGTACAGTGTAGCGAGTCACTGTCTTTTTCTGCTGCTAACAGGAAACAGGAAGGGCAAAAAGTCTTGTCCAGTGGTTAGGAATATGCAGTTAAACGGATCTTTTTGAGATTTTTTTTCATTCTCAGATAAGGCTGGCATAGTGACAGGGAGAGTCACAACTGAGAATGTGCAGCAAATTTTACAGACAGCTGAAAGCCCAGATTCGTCATCGTATATCTAAACTATAAATACCTGGGGGCTTGTTACCAGTCTAGACAATTATATATGATCTCATGCACAACCTTGTGCTTGGGGGGGGAGACAATGTGTATATTCACACATATTCATGTGCACATATACACAGATAGGATATCGGATAAGAATGAAATTAAGAAACATTTTCTGTAATTGTTTCATATGTGCAAACTCCCTGTTAACATGGGCATCATAATTAATGATGGAGCGCAAGCAAAATTCAAATAATAAAAATTTTGAAGTGTTGCAACTAAGCACCTCTTATTTATCTTTAGTGAATAACATCTTGATTGTGTAAAAGGGCACATTTGTACAAAGAGCAGACCTAAGCTGCGTGTGAAATTAGCCACAGTTTGTCCTCTAGTGATTACAATGAGCAAGTGTGTTCCGATGCTGGGAAAATACCAGTATCCACTGCAACAAACTGCAGGCAGCATCTGCAGCACTGTACTCCATACTGCCTATAACGGGATACCTGAGACATGAACAGCAGTGACGTTGGACAAATGTTTCAGTAACAGCAGGCCAAGCGGTAGAAGCAAGAGGCGCAGGCTGTAAATTAAAACGTTAAAAGGACATACAGCGACAAAACATGCATTGCTACATGTCAAATAGCATATATTCACACAGTTCATATATAAAGGATAATAACAGTGGCATTCAATTTCTTCTTAAAGCATGAGATTGTCATTGGGGTACATCACTGTAAATGCTTTTTAAGAGTTGAAGAAAGAAAAATTCTTTTCAAGAGGTACAGTTACTGATATTACAACTATTGAATTACAAAGATACTATATTTTATCCTTCTCTACTACCACAATATGGCAAGAATATGTTTGTGTGCTTGTCACACTGTGTTAATTCTACAGATTCATTTAGGACCTTGTATGCCTTTGGCTATGCATCGATTAACTTCCAAAAGCATTCACATTCTTTAATGCACTTTCCTTCTTACCCCTTGACAAAACACTGACTGTCCAGTTCAGGTTAGCATCTGAACACTTCACAATTTCCGTGTTTTGTCGTTACAACTGCTCTGCTAGGTAAGGAAATAATACCTTCACTTTAATGAAGCAAGAGATATCTATGTGCCTTGCGAACCCTCAGACAAGAAGTCTATGGTAGACCCACCTTTAGCACCTAGGTACCTTTCAAAATGTGCAGAAGAGAAGATTAGTAAATTGTATTTGTGAGATATTGACTCCTATTCTTACTCCCTAGTCAGTCTAAATAAAACGTAGGGATACATTAAGATTTCTGGCTCTAAACCAGACATAAGCTATGACAGGAATGCCTAGGGACCAAACAGCAAGCAGCATGTTGCAATACAGAGAATATCAGAAATTTTTAGCTGTGGTAAGCCCTGGCTCCATATGTCATTATTATGCAAAAAACCACTGTCATCACACTGTTAAAATTCCAGCTACTGGGAAATTGTTAAAATAATCCAGTTTTGGTAGCATGGAGATCACACCTGACTAATTAGAGCTTCTGACCCCAGAACTTGCAGTCAGACATCATCAGATCTTTCTTCCTATCTTGTATTCAGCTGACAATACTCTTTCATTAGCGGACAGCGATTTGTTCTCTTCGTCAATTTTGTGCCTGATTAGGGCAGAAGAGAGGCTCACATTAGCTCATTGTCACATGTGTACAGGTCAGAAGCTGAAACATCAGAACGTGTGCAACGTCTATAGCCAGACTGCCACTTGTGCTGGGCTCCAGACGTTAGGAATTCACTACAACTATGTTTTACCCACTACACTACACACACTGTAAGATGGAGAGAAATTTATATCAAGCCTATTTTTTCTTGCCCATCTAGAATAATGTTCCGTAATTTATTCGAGAGATATGAAAGTATTGAAAAAAATCTGGCACAAAGTATACTATCATTATTTACACACTGGGCTCTTGAAGAAAAAATTTCAATTAACTAAAAGACAAAATGGAGGCACTGATTTATGACAAAGCTATTTCACACATTAAACTTGTAAAGCATTAGCATCAATGTGAAACTAAAAGCAAGTGAGCTTTTAAAAGCGAGCTGAGCGTTTGAGTAAGAATTTTTTTCTGCCCGTCAAGTATGACAAGAATAAATAAATGGCAAAAGATATTTTTCTGTATCCATTAAAAAATAGCATAGTTCCTTACTGACAAAATATGGAGAAAGGAAGCTGTTTAGCGCAAAGATTAGGATTTTACCTTCTATTTCATGTCAGTCTATAAGACATGCATATTAAAAATACTTAATAAGAAACAATAAACAGTACATTTATCCCAAGTAATCCATCAAAACAGAAGTGGGAGAGTCGTTTATCAGATAGCCCATCACTGGCTGCTGCTTGCACAGCCCTCGCCCTCCCTGCCAAGCACAGATCTTTCAGGCAGTAGCTGGGAAAACTTTCCTGCTAAACTGCTTCAGGCGGCAGCCCTGGTTTGACTCCCTCTTGCTTCTGGACCTCATACCCAGCTCCTGATCCTACCTCCCCGGTTGCAGATCAGCTCATCCAGCCTTGATCCACCCTGCCCTGCTTCTTTCCTCAGATGCTGTTGTACAAATTCTCCATTCATGACTCCAGCTTGATCCCAGTCACGCTCCTATCTATGTCTGTAGGCTTGGCATACACAGAGACTCTGCTTTTTGACTCTCTCCTCAAAGTCCCGGCAAATTCTTGTTCTTTCCCTTGCACAAAAGATCTGCCAGCTTTTCTGGCTCCTAGCACTGGTGGTCATTACTGTGGTATCTGGGTTTGGCCTACGCACTGATTTCTATGTCCTTAAAAACATCAGGATTTAAATTGTGCATTTATAAAAATCTTGGGTTTATGATTATTCAATTGTATTAATATAAAAAGGAACTAAAGTTACACTTCAGGTGCTGTTTACAGTGTCTCTAAATGTTTATCCCTTGTATTTCTTTTACCACTAAAGCATTGGATTGTTTCCCTCTATGAGGATACAATGCAGGTTCCATCACTTAAACTCAGAGCTCCCCTTTTTGTGCATCAACACTAGCAACACAGAAGCCAAATTTCACTGCAACCAATACTTAGAAGTTTGTTGGGGTAGTTTTTGCAACTGTTGATGACTGGATAATCTTGAGATAAGTTGAAAATGCTCTGTTTCCAGAAAAGCCAAATAAGTTTAGTCTGGTAAAAATGAGCTGGGCTGGGCTGCTTCCCTCTGCCGAAAAGGAGGCAGGGTACTCTGTGATAGACTATGACATAGCCAGAACCTAAAGTAAGAAAAACAAATCTTTCATTAGATACATGCTAGGAAAGGCAACATTTTAATTAATAATTTTCTTGTGAAGCTTTCTTCAGTATGCATATGCTTAGACGTCCTGTGGACCACTGCGATCAGGGGGCTCAAAAAATAAGAGGCTGCTTTGGGAACAGAAATTTCAGAGAGAGATGCAGAATAATTGTAGAAGGATCTGCCCTTTTGTGTAACAGTTCGTAAATTTATTTTATGTCTAGTCAGTGGGTGAATAATAAAGGGTGAAGATCAGAGATTTCAGAGCTTGTTCTCCACTAAGCTGGAGATTGCACTTCACTGGAGGTGTCCTTGAAGGTATAGTAAACAGACACTGCCAAATTCAAATGTAAATTGAGATGTAAGGAAGTAACAATTTCTTTGGTACTGTATACAAACAAATACGGACATTTATGTGTTTAGAATCCACTTTGGTTAAATTGAGCAAGTTATATATGACACATTTTCTCTCTCTTTCTTACCTCTTCTATAGCCGTACAAAGACGCAAACCCACTTAAACCCTTGAGTATTGTGGATAGCACACGATAAATACACAGGTGTGACACACTGTAAAATAAAGGTAAAAGTTAGACCATGACAAACAGGAAAGAGAATATCTGTGACTAAAATGTTTAAATATAATTAAATAGAATTAATAATATTTCAGTTTAAAAGTAAAAACCAATAAAAAGAGAAGCAGAGTACAGTGGAGGCGAGACCTGCGGGCTGAAGAACCTCTCTAATTTTTATAGGAAGTCTTCTTGGCTTACAACCCAGACATTGGCCAGAAAGGTCAATGGCAAAAGGCTATTCATCTCATGCATAAAGTATATTTCTTCATTACCTTATTTTATTTAATCTGTCAATAATTGCATACCCCTAATACCCTTAATGCTGCTAATACTACAGTGATCTGGGATCTTAACTACTCCTAATGCTTTTCCACCCGTAAGTGTTCTTATCACAGCTGTGACAGAAACAAAACAAAAAATCAACAACTCTCCCAACTGAAAAAAAAAATCTATTATATTTTGAGAAGGACGCAATTATTAATTAAACTTAGACTATTGGAGTCTGACTTTTTGCAAGAGGAAGATGGGATTTTCAACCAGGTGAATGAATATTGTTAACTGAAATGTACTGAATCCTGCTTACATAGACCCTGTGTGAGAATTACTGTGGTCTTTAACTGTTTTTTCACTGTCTTATGAAATTGCAAAAGAATAGGAATTCAGGGTGGCTGATAATCAATATAAATGTTTTGTCCTTTTCTAACTGAAAAGCCAGTTTCTAAGAAACTTGATTTTTAACTCCAGGAAGTGTTCATGTTCCCACAGACTTAGAATACTTGTTTTATTAAACACGTCCCTAATACATACATGCTGCTAGTACTTTTTAATTTTCAAGTCACATGATTCATCTCAGGACTGACATCCCCTCTCCTCTGGAAATCGTTCATCACTAAGTAAGCATCCTATTTTTTCATCTGGAAGGCAGTTTTACCAAGGGTGAAGATTTGCTACTTCTAAATGACAGCGATAAACTGTTCATACAAAACCAGAAGCAGCATGTCTTAGAATTTCATTTTAAGTAAATAGAACTTACATCCCCATAGTAAGATGAATAAGCTTTTTGCTTTATTGCCTTTTGACAAAGCTGTAGATACAGACATTTGCTGAGGCAGCAGAAAATGTTACAATTTAGTTCTGATATACATTATACTGCATTTGGTGCCACACACACAAGATGTAAATATTGCTTTCTCGTATTAAATATACACTGCAATTTTAACTAAAATGTTCACATTAGTCCTGTCATGCCTGAGCAAACCTCAGAAATCATAGTGACTTACTAAATTCTTGTTATATTGTCACATGCTTGTGTTAGGCTCCTTTCACACTGATACTTATTATCAGGACCTGAACTCCAAACACGAGCTTTCACTTTACTAGGAAGACACTTAACTCTGTCCCAGCCGAAAACAGGACAAAGCCTCTTCAAGGTTTATGCATTGTTAGAAAGTTAAAGTGGTTTGTGAGTTACGGTACTTCTTCTGATGTAGGCAAGAGTATTTTGGTCTGTGCATTTTCAGTAATAATTAAAAGGGAAAATATTTATATCATTTAAAGATGCATTATTTCTATTTTTCACCTGGTTGCCAGCTTTCTGAATGTCTAGGTCTGTTGTTTTTCTCAAAGCAATTGCTTCTAATGCCAGAGGATTGCGCAAGTCTTATTTTACATTTTCTGTGAACTGCTAACCTTCTTAATTACGGACAGAAGTTTAAAATGTGTCAAAAGCTACGCCTAAATATTCAGAAACTCAAAAGAAACAGAAATAATCTAAAAGTGGACATACTTTTAAATGTTATTAGTTGCAAACCAACTTTAATTTCAGCTTGAATTTCCTTTCTAGTTAGCTTTATTCCATTGTACAAAGCCACATTCAGAATTATGCTGTTTCTGAGTAAGCACAATTAAATATATGATAACCTATCTATCTATCTGCATACAGACCCATATATATATAAGCACACTCTTTTAACAAGCAGTGAAAAATCCATTAATTTCAGTTGTATGAATTAAAATGCCTTTTAATGTATTCTATTCCTACTCCAGAATGGCAGCATTTGCAGACTATTTTCAGTATGTAAATACTGTAGAAAATTAACATTAGTGAGGGTTTTCTTGCACAACAGACTTACCAAACTACTGCAATTTTCATAAACTAATAAAAGACATTCATTGTACACTATAAAATTAGATTTTTGAGTAACTTGTGAAAAACTCGTAAGATTTTTAAAGGTTTGTTAATTACTAAATGCCGGAGTACTTTCCTGTAAAACTTCACAGAAGAATATGTTGCATCTACCGAGAGATCAGGCCAGTAAAAATGGTGAACAAAGTCCTGTCTTAAAGTGCCTTGCTGAATGTAGAAAACAGTAACTCTCCTGGGCTGTCTTCCCTGCGGCCACCAAAGGCACAGCGCCGGCGGTCCGCTTTGCTGTCAGTGAGAAATGTGATACTTGGGGTACGCATCCCTGAGAAAGGAGAGATGCCGAAGGTCCTTGCTCACTCGTTTGTATTGCAGGAAGAGTTATATATGTCTGATTTATTATATTGCTAGTGGATGTAATGGTTGTAAACCTTATCTTTTCCACTCCCCTTTTCTTCTTCGTGTATGGCCCTCACTGTCATCAATGTGAAACCATAATGGAAGGGTTCAGGATTGATACACTAATTACCCTTCGTGAATTATAATGAAAACAATTTTGAAAGTCTCATGGCTCTTCAATACTAATGATTGTCACCCAAAGCTGACATCACAGATGTAAGGCTCATTCTCATCTTTCACAGGCTGCATCGGGCCACCCTTCTAGCTTGTCTGGTGCACCTCCACCTGCAGAAAAAATTATGCATCGAGGCTCTTTTATGAGAATCGATATTAAACCATCTTTTTTTTTTCTTTCTTGGCAGTATCAGTGATTAGCAAATGCTGTTAACTGTTCAAATGATAAGTGTTGGAAATGGTGTTTGTCACGTCTGGTTAAGAACGGTAACGAAGTGCTTACAGGAACCCTAACTTTTAACGACGACATACTTGTCTTCTCACTCGCATAGCAGCAAAGAGCTATTGCGAGAAACCTACTGCAGTAAGGTGGCAATGTGCATATGTTATTTAGGAAGCTTGATTAGGTTCTGCATTCTGACTTCTATTGTCCAACCCATGCAGTTATTTCAATCAGCTTTTTTGGGGATGAATCAGACAAAGATAATTTGAGAAGGGCTATCACTGATGGTCAAGGATGAGTCATAAACCACAGTATTAATCTATTATGATGAATATTATGTAACATGGTCTTGGAAGGTTAGGGTTCTTCTTTTCTTCATTAACTTTCAGCAAACTATCCATATTTTATGAAATGTAGAGCTGGCAGAACTACATTTTTAAGGATTTAAGTGCTACATTGCCACCCTTCCTGCCCACTGTATAGACTGATTGAAGCTAATACATTCCTATTTGGAAAAGAACGTATAACATTATCGATAGTATTTTAATCTCACATTTATCATATGTGAAAGATCTTTTTGCGTGATTTTGTTTGTTTAGTTGTTTTTGAAGTAGTTGTAAGCTTCTTTCTTTACAGGAAAGCTGACTTTTTTCATTTCACTGACTACCTGAAAGAATAACGAATTGTGTTGACCAATAAAGAATTATATTGGCAGGTGCAAGGGAGCAGACAACAGAAAAACACTGGGTGGGTCCCAAAGCTGGGGCATGCAATGGACTTACGGAACTTCAGCATTTCACATCACACAATCCATCTGGAATACTGACACTATTCAGCTAGAAAGAAATATATGCCCTGCAATAGGCTTTTAACTCTTAACCACTGGAGTGGTAGAAAAGGTACAGATGAGAATTAGACTTTCTTAGGATTATTACTATCCATTCTTCCCAATAAACACTTAGTGTTTAAGATAAACACCGACATCCATGTATGCTGACATTTGTCAATGTGTTAAAGAGGCTCCAAAAGACTAAAGATATATTTAGATTCTATTGTGTAAAATAGAATTCAAAAGCTGTGTATTTCAGAGTATACATTTCCCTACTTGCTTTCCCTGTCCCCAGTCTGAACACTTGTAAATATTCCACTTGTACATCCTGTTAAAAATGGAGGTTTACTTTTTTTGTCTCTGAACCATAAAGGTTCTTAAGCAAATCCTTTACCTTTTGACGCAAGAAAAATTGTATCAAAGAAACGCTTTCTAGAGGAAGGATAACCCCAAACTTGCCTGCAAGTGTTTAATCTCTCTTCCATTTTGGGTCCTGTAACATGTAACGGTAAATGACATTTCCACATGGTCTTCTGTGATCAGAAAGCCAAAACAAGCTGGAAGACAAACCTGTCTGATGACTTATCAGATTCCAAATAAAGAGGAATCAAAGCAGCCAGCAGAATCATAACAGATGTCCTGCTTCCCTGTGAGAAATACAGGAATGGAATCAACGGCCAAACTGATGGGAAAATGAATGAGATACTGTTTGTGTCGCATTAACCATGCAAAGTATTCCCATAATTTTTCTCTGGGTGCAAATCACCTCAAATTCAGGTTCTGTTTTGTTTCTTTCTTCTTCAGACTGAAAAACAAAATCTTGTTCTAAATGCTTAGAAGGTGATTTAACGTAATTTGGTACTTTAAGGAAGTTCTCCATTTTATATGCATCATTTACTCAAATCTTAGGTCCCATTAGGAATCCAAAATTACCAGAATGTGAAGGCTATAAAATGTTATTCATAATTTTTACTTTTTAATAGATACTTATTGCACATATATATGATAAAGCCAACAGATGGACCTAAACTGAATGGATTCCCTGAAAACATCTTCAGCTATTTGAACCCACCTTTTCATATGTGATAAAACTTCAGACTCTCAGATATAAATATCTAGTTATAGTTAGTTATAGTTATAGTTAGTTATAGTTACAGTTATAGTTATTATGGGCACTGAAACCTTGACACTGAATTTGCTGAATTTTGGAGGGGGGCTCAAAATCTAACAGTAGGACTCAGATTTTTCAAAAAGTGATGCCATTAGGCATGTTACATGCACAATTCTTCAGTACTCCTATATGGAAGTGGTCTTTTTCTCAGAGATGAGGTATAGTGTCTATTAATATGTGGGATCTGAGCTCCTTTGAAAATTACGCTGCTTTATTTAGATGCTTAGATGAAGATTTATGCTTTTAATGTTAGCCATGTGTGTTGGAAAACATAAAGTACCTCATTTACAAAAAGCATCACTACAACAGGCTTTAATTGGCAATGAGCGTCAGCTCAGGGATACAGGATTGAATGCCCGTTCTTAGTGACAGTCAAGCTCCTTCCCCAAATGAAAAATGAAAATTTTTTGGATACTGGCAGAAAGAGCTTGCTACCTCATTCTGCCTATAAACCTTTTGCAGAGGTGCTTGTGTGAAATGAAATTTTGTAATATTCATTTCAAAAAAGACAATAGATATATTTATTCAGTGGCAAAACCAGCCTTTAATCCTTCAGTACAACCTTTGATCCAGGAAGCAACTTTCTAACCTTAAATCCTTAGTTTTGGAAATCTTTTACCAAGACTAACTCCAGTTTAATTTCATTCATCACCATAAGACTGATGAAAAGCATGATAAATCAGGCTCGTTATTCATAATTTGTTCATTTTCTTGTCACTGTCATTTTTTCTCTTTGATTCCTTTCTCTCTTTTTGCTTTCTCCTATTCCAACAGCTTAGGTAGAGAACAGCTACTACACTAATGTTTACATTGAACACAGGAATCACTGCACTCGGAGATACACGTGATGAAGAGCTGGGAATGTTATCCCCCCCCCCCCCCCCCCAAC
>JANZLQ010000032.1:25249367-25271911 GCA_026212715.1 Elanus axillaris
TATTAGTTTCTTCTTTTCTGTTCTATTAAACCGTTCTTATCTCAACCCACCAGTTTTACTTCTTTTCCCGATTCTCTCCCCCATCCCACTGGGTGTGGGGCAGTGAGTAAGCGGCTGCCTGGTGCTGAGTTGCTGGCTGGGGTTAAACCACGACAGTCCATTTTGGCGCCCAACATGGGGCTCGAAGGGTTGAGATAACAACCAACCTGACCAGAGCTTGTTCAGATTTGTTACAAGCATTCATTATATTGGTCTCATAGTTGCTGGTCACTATGTTGATTTTTGTGCTCTTAGAGTTGTTGCTCTTATTTTGAAGTTAAGTTATGTATCACCTCACTTGCTGTATGCAGTCCCTGTGCTGCTGCTTATCATCTGTGAGAGGTGGATTAAGGTTTTCACTTTGATGTATTGTGTAATACTGGCTTATGCTATGATAAAGTTATCGGTTGCGGGATTAATCCGGTATCTGCACTCAGCATTGTCGTCACCTCAATACTTTGGGAGCCACCTGTGGGTAACTATTAATAATTACACCATTTACCTTTCCTCAGAAAGCCAATCTATGGGTAAGGTCCCTTTCTTCCCCTCTCCCTTCTCCTTCAGTCCAGTTATAAATTTTTTTTGAGAATTTTTGAAAATTTGAATTCTCCTGGGATGTTGAGACCAGCACGGTCCTAGTCTTACTGCTAGGAATTAGCATGCTCCTGCATGTGGTTCAGCTCTTGTTTAAGGCTGAACAACTATTTAAGAGATCTGCCCTGAGGCTGGATAATTACGAGTGGCAGGGTGTATGGGGTAGTATGGGCAAGTACTTAGAACGGTGGGCACCTCCAGTGTTTTGGAAATTCACCCCTGAACAAGTGCAGAATCCAGAAGAACTAGTGAAATATTTGGAAAAGGTATGCTGTCGCCCTGGCAACTCCAGAGATACACAAATTGCTGCAACGTGCTGGGGCCTGGCCTGTGTCTATCGAGCCCTGTTCAACGCCACTCAGTACCCTCAAGGGGAAGAGAAGGTCTCTGGATCTAACAACAAGATGACGAGCACCGCGGTCACCCAAACCTTGGTGACAGGCACCATGCCCCCTCCAGCCCCGGCAACAGGCACTGTGGTTACCCAAAACCTGGCAAACGGTACTGCAACTGAACCAGCGGACCATCCTGCGCCAGTATCAGCTGCCCCCATACAGAAGAAATACAAAAAAAATCAGTTCACTCAGCGGAGGAGGGAGATGAGCCAGGGCCATCACAGGAAGAGGAAGAGGCAGAACCAGAGGTAATCCAGAACCCGATCCCTATCCCTGAGTGAGCTGCGGGATATGCGAAAAGATTTCAGCTGCCGTATTGGTGAGCATATTATCACCTGGCTCCTCCGATGCTAAGACAATGGGGCTAATAGCCTGGAATTAGATGGTAGGGAAGCCAAGCAGCTGGGATCGCTCGCCAGAGAAGGTGGCATTGACAAGGCAATTGGGAAAGGGACACAAGTCCTCAGCCTCTGGAGGCAACTCCTGTCAAGCGTGAAGGAAAGGTACCCCTTTAAGGAAGATGTTATGTGTCAGTCAAGCAAGTCAACCACCATGGAGAGAGGTATCCAATATCTGAGGGAAGTAGCTGTGCTAGAGGTGATTCATTATGACCAGGACAGCCCACAATTACCCAAAGATCCAGACAAAGTCCCATGCACACAACCCATGTGGCGGAATTTTACATGGACCACACCATTGTCCTATAATAACTCACTGGTGATAATGACCTGGAAAGACAAAGAGGCACCGATGGTGGATGAAGTGGCTCGCCAACTCTGGCAACACAAAGAAAATCTCTCCTCCTCCCTACAAGCCTGCATTTTGGCTGTGGAGAAGCTGTCCCAGGATTTCCAGCAATTCAAAGAAGATACGTCCTACTCCCCACCTGTCCAGGCCTGCATCGCAGCTATTAGGAGTGAGCGTTCCTCTGCCCAAGAGAAAGAATATAGAACGTATGCACCGCGAGGTGCCCTGGGGTTTTACCTATGTGATCGCAGAGACGATATAAGGAAATGGGATGGAAAACCTACCTCGCTCATAAATGCACGGGTACCTGAGTTGCGAGGAAAAAACACCACAAAAGGGGATTCTGCAAGGAAAAATGTCGCTCCAATTTCCCCAGGAAAAGCCAGCTGAAGACGTACATTTTGCAAGTGCTGCTGGTCGTTCTGGTGGTGAGCTGGTGGGTTAAACCACGTTTGAGTCACAGCCTGACCACTGGGTGATAAGCTGATTACACTCCACAGTTTCACAGCCCTGCAAGCTACAATTGCCATAGCAGCACAGTGGTTCGGTTTATCTTAGAAATCAGGAACATCTGAAGATTTGCCATCTGGAAGTGTCTAGAGCACAAAATGTCTGAGGCTCTCCCTGCCCACATGGGAGAGGGTGTGTTACATCCATTGCCAGAAGGTTATCAACATTTGCATTCCATTCCGCAGCCAGAAGTGCTCAGAGCCATAACACTCCTATCGCTCTGAAGACTGTTGGAAGCTGGGTAACACTGTTGGATTCAGCGGTGACACGAAGGAAAGCGGGGATGGTGCCAATCTGTGCTGTGTAGAAGATCCAGGGCCTTTATGATTTTCTCCTAAGCTGAACCTTTTATGGTGTTTTCTCTGTGATTGTCATCCATGGGTTTGCAGCGTGCCTGATGTTTCTTCTCACTCCAGTCGCTGCTCGGGATAATTTCAAATCTCCAGAACTGGCAGAGGGCAAGGCTGCTGCCCCAGCACTGAGTCCAGCTTTCCAAACTGGGACGGCTGTTTGCCTTGGCAGGAAAAATCAGGGGTTGCAATTGGTTGCGATTGCTCTCTGGTTAAAGACAGTGTGCAAGAAAATGCCTGAATTTACCAGTGAAACCATATTCAGCAGAGCGAGTGATCCTATCTTATTTTTCACCACTGTTTCTCTTATGAAAACTGCCTAAAACCCGGAAAAGAAAATGTCAGACAGACTTTTCGAGTGAGTTGGACCATACAATCCTGTTTGAGGATAACGGTCCATTCACAGCGGTGTCCTGTTCATAATAAGGGACGGTATTGTTGCTTCAGAGCTAGCTGAAGTCTGTCAGGCACAGAATATTAACAATCACTGTTTCTTATCCCTTAAAACTCAGGGCATGTTTTGCTACATAGATTTCAAATACCCAGATTTACTACACAATTACAGAAACATATATAAAACCAGTTTGAACAATCAGGACTTCAGTGTATCCGCTTCCTTGCTTATTGGTTTTCCTTTTCTCCTTTCCTGCTCCCTTTGCACAGATAGAGCGATGGATGCTTCAGCAGTCTAAGCATACGGTAAGGAAAAGCTGGAAGGAAGATTGCCTCACGCCTCCTATCTGCCATACAAAATTCAGAGTAAAGGAAACGGCGCAGGTCAAGTGTGCAGCTAAACCGGGCTCTTTAACTCCAAAGAGACTCGCCAGGACTCTACAAGACAGGCTATTTGCAAAGAATTGGAAATGATCTTGCATGCTATTTGATCATTCCCAAGAATAACTCAGTCTCAGTCAGAACGCTTTGAACTCTTTGAGCATTACTAGAGCCCTTTTCTCATTGTTCTTTTGGCAAAGAGACAGTTATAACATTCCTGGTAAATATATGTGAATACATGATTGTTTACAGGAGACAGAGGCTGTTAAAGCTGCATTCTGAGGAAAGGCTGACTCACAGGAATGTAACATCTTGGTATGATTCAATACAGTAAATGAAAAGTTATCCTGTGAAATGTTGTCCTAAGAGAAACATTTGGTATTGCTATTCTGATGTATTGTGATGCTGGAGAATGTAATTACGCTCTATATGGCATTCTTGGCATTTAACAGGTTATTATTGCACATCACTCTCTTGACATCCTGGGACCCATTACCCATATGGAATGATCATACTAGAATGAAAAATCAGATTTTAATTAAATTTACCACGTAGCATGCACAGAGATGTATTTCTCTGGGTGTGACCTTTCATATCCTGAAAGTTCACGGCTTTCAGTGGTGGGAGATTCTTTAACTTGGTCACAGAGATCACTTAGGGAACGGCTTCATCATACATGAAGATTTTAATTGACACTATTAAATGATCTAGCTTTCTAGCCCTGTAAGATACTGGGTTGATTAGCTATAACATAGAGAAATATGTTTGATCTAACATTCAGATCAGAAGCACTTGAGAACAGAATTTTGATTCAGCTTATCCTGCTTTTAAAATCTGAAGCCTGTTTTTGCCTGTCATACCAAACACCAAAGGGATTAGCATCAGACAGTTCAACTGTAATTCAAGTGTGCAGCTGTATTCCTGTATTCTGAGGTTGAGTTACAGATGGTTTATTAGAGACTGCCAGTATATTACAGTAGGTCCAAAAGAAGTTGCCTGAGAAACACGTTTGTTCGTGGTTTTCTCCATTGTTATCATGATCCATTCCAAGTGATCCATGAGAAGAGTAAAAACTCACATGGGATTTCGTTTATGCACAAAGAGTCAATAGATTTAGGAAGGAAACTGTAATACATCTGAGCATTAGGACTCTACCAAGAAGAACATGGCAGCAGTCTTCTCGACATAATATTTAACATATTTTCTATCCATTATTTTATTGACGATTTTTCAGTGCAATGAACTATTTTTATAACACTGAACTTCAAGAAAATACTGTCTCCTTTGATTAAGATGAGCGAAAAGAAAAGCTATCCTGAAGTGAAGGTGTTAGAGAGGGCAATATATTAACAACAACAAGGAAATATATGACATAAAAAGACTTTATGGAACTGAAAGAATGAGTATTCCTTTATCTGTCATATAAACTAAAGGCTCTTTTCAGCGTACGAACACCTTTTTACATAGTTTAAGAGTGCTCTGACAGACCTTCTCTGGTGGAACCTTTGATAAGAAAAGCAAATCTTCACATGCAATCTAACTGAAATATAAAATACAACTTTCAGTATAATCTCAGATCATCTTTGATGTTTTCTCACTTCCACATTGCCATTAACAGAAGTCTACCTCTGAGAAGGTCTCTGTGTGGTACATTTTGTGAGCTCTGAGAGGGAAATTGCTTGCTACGTTCTTCAGGAAGGCATAAAGGTGACCAAGTTTGGGATCCAGGTCAGCAAGGTCTGTTCCTGCAAAGCCTTGACATAGTCAGCCCTGTTAGTTTCTGCTACCCTCATTTTCAGTATAAAGTTAAAGCTGTAAACAGATGGCCTTCAGAAAGGTGAAAATACTATGTGTGCCATATAAAAGTTATAAATTAATAATTTTTAATTTATCCGCAGGCGAAGGTCCTGTGAAATCTTTACACACGAGAGCTTTATCACAGTTGGTTTTGGAATGATTTAGGATGATTTTCAATAGTGTGATTGTACCATATGAATAGTGCATGATGTTTTCACAGACATCAGCTGTGATTCATTAGGTTTTTTTACTTTGATCTGTAGCGGTGTTTTTCCTTGGTTTCATTAATATAAGGTAGTTTTTCCTCTCAGTTTCTTTCGTTAAACCAGTAGTCCACTATTATGTTTCCTCTTTAGTTTTGACAGTGTTTCTTTGATTAGTAGAATTTGAAGCCCTGTAATATCCTTCTCTGTGTCAGAAGACACCATTAGTGCTGTACTGACACCAGTTTATTTTTGTTTGTCAGCACCGTACCCTTCCAGAAAGGCATTCCAGCTTCATTTTCAAATTTAACGTAAGGTTCATAAAAACTTTATTTTCTTTTGCTGTCACCAGTGTATACTACTAGTAGGTAATGCAGAAGCTAATTATTATGAAACTGAGAAAGTAGGACAGTCCTCAGAAGATTAACTAAAATCAATTAGCAGAGGGAATGAAGTCACCAGTGGCTTTCGATCCTCATCCCCACAAATACAGCCATTCCGCATCCAGGACATGGAGGGATTACTTTAATGGAAAAGAATAGCTGGCTTCTGGGCTTTGAGTGCCGACAGGAGAGTCAGTTAATTTTGAAAGCCACACACGAATTTCTCATTTGAACATTTCCCTCTGAGGGAGCACAGTGAAATAACTGAAGTATTTCATATTTTAAAATGAAATTGTTCTAATATTGATAGGTTTGTTGCTTTCATTTTTTTCACTATAGAATTTGTTTATTCATCATTTTGAGAAAGGTGTATAGTTATGAGCATTTTGATCCAATTCTTGCTTTCAATGTAATCGGAGCGCAAAGTGATTGTAAAGGCAGTGTTATGTGATGTTCTGCTGAGCTGGTAGCAATGAAAACCCATATTGCATTTAGTTAGAGTTCTGCAGTAAAATAAATGACTACTTAAGAGTTTATGGGAAATAGGTAATCAAATCCATACATTTTCATAGGACTTTTGCTTGAGCAGGACCTTAGACTATGCCCGGTTTTGGCTTCCTTCAATCACGCTTTCATTTGCTTTTCCCCTTTTTCATACCCTTTATCTTGGGTACTGGCTTTATTTCTATCTTCTGAATAATATAAAAATAAAAACCTAGCAAAATATCACTTGCCTCATATCATACCATTCATGTTTTAGTTACTTCCTATGTTTTACTCGGATTGCACTCTTGTTTTCATGTGTCGTTTTCCAGAGCATAAGGTGGGTCCAGACATGAGAAGGTCATTCATGTTATTTCCAATGCACTATCAGCCCACACAGCACCCTGCATGTCCGTGTGGTAGTACAAATAGCATTCCTTCGACAGATACCACGCATGCTAAGATACCGAGTAAATTAATGTGCGTTTCACGTTTATTTCCATTTCCCCACAGGTTTCCATGCACTCGTGAGAGACTAAGAGCATCTTTCCACCCATTAGTTCACATAAGCCGTGACTGATATATAGCATAAGCCTAACCAAAAACTAGTTTTAAGATAAAAACTTTCTCTTGTTTTATTTTCTTTTCAGTCTTGCATGTATATTTGCTGGAACATAATTTTTGTATTACACTAATTTAGATGCAGTATTGACAGTACCTATTTAAGGGCAAATACTCATTCTACTTCCTTTTACTAAGAGTGGACGCTGGAGAAATGCATGCAAGAAGCATAGAAATATTTCTCTGAGATTTGAATGTCCGTCCCTATTTCATTTACAGTGAGACTGCCTTGCAGTCTTTCCCCCATCTCCTTCCGTAATCTTTTAATGCAGAGTAATTGATTAATTTGGCTACCATATTGACTTAATTCATACTTGGATACAGGAGACTGAGTTGCTTCCTACGTTATTTCCAAGGAGAAAAAAATAGCTATGGCCAGCTGCACAGAAAGCAGCCACATTACTAAGGCTTTGGACTGGTGTACCGAATTGTCTACGTACATCTTCTCACTGTCCTCAAAATTATTTTCAACAGCTCACAGCGCGAGGGAAGTTCAGCTGCAGCTGGAAACCTTGGTCCAGCTCTCTGGTCACCACCATCCATCCAGCACAGGATGGATGTCCATGAACGGTCCACAAACAAATACAGCTAAAAAGCCAGGAGATAACAGCTCTGGGAGTCACAGTGGCTTTAATAAAACCTCAAAAACTTTCTGACTCGCTTTGCCATATGTAGAATCAATGCACGATAATCGTTGTGTCATAATAACTCTAACGCTATCTATGACGGTATCATTAAATCTGTGGGATCAGTCTGGAACACGGGCAGTGTTTAAGGTTAAAAGGAAAGTTCTATCGCTCCATGGGATCATAAATCCTAAGACATCGCTGACATCTGGAAGGGTGTATTTTAAGCTCTTCTAAAATCAGCTTCTGATTTCATAGACTCAAGAATGTGTGGCACAGGGGCATAATACTAAACACAATGCTACATTCACATATTCTTGTATCTTATGCAAGCGTAACATTCTTCAAGAAAGAGTTCATTTTAATTTGTGTGTATATATTTTCCTACCCCTAAGCCTTTTTTATAGTTCTCAGTATTATTGTATTCAGATTGAAAACCAACACCAAATTATGACGATAGCTACTAATCTGATATACAGATCATGAATATTCAGAGTTCTGAATATTCTTAAAAGAATTGTCTGTGATTTATCAGTGTTAGGTAAACACATTTACAAGAGTTAAAAGTCATACTAAGGAACAACTTGTGAAGGTATGTATTTATGAATACAGCTTCATTTAAACTCTGAGCAGACTTTTAGCACATAAACGGCTACTTGTAAATTTTTTACGTGACTTTAATTCTTATTACTTTCATCTAATCTTCCAGACTATAAGAGAAAGGTAATAACACCACTGCTTCTGTATAACAAAGGAGTGGAAATTTCAGCTCAGTATAACTCAGTTATTTATTTCCCGTTGTAGAAAATTTAACAAACAAAATTCCAAAGAAATCTTTTAGAGATTGCACCGTTTGTTTTTTCTTTGTCTCTTGTGCTTCTCCTGTCTGATTTTATGCTATCAAGGCAAAGCATTTCTCTCTTTCTTTCTCCTTCATACACTAATCCTCTTCTAATTTCCACTATTACTGCAAAATGGAAATCAAAGCTGCTTTGCCATGTTTAAAATGTATTATTAATGCATGCAGGTAGAGGAAAAATGTCCAGAGGATATCATCATTTGAACATCTATTTTACTGTCCTCTGCTGGGCAATGAATCAAAAAAGTCTTAACCATCCTGAAAAGGTTATCATGTGGGAAGAGAATGCTATTACTGTTGTTGGAACTCTTTGTATGATGTCACAAAGTGAAGCAATAAATCTATTTAAAGCAAAGAACTCATAGGCGTATACCATAATCTTACACATCCTGGATTTGTGTCGTCAAGCCAAAAATATTAAAGCTGTTGATATACATACCTCAAGGTCAAAGATAGAGGGGAGGACATGCTGTTACTGTAACGTGATAGAATGAAAATTGCCAGGCTCTTCGGTGGCTCTGTAGAAAGTCATGCATCCCAGAATCAGTAATGGAACAGGAGCAAAACTGGCATATTCTGGAGAAATCTGGCCTTTGTCTCTAGTTTTCAAAAGCAGATGCTGCATTTAGCCTTGCTTACAAAATCTGATATTGAGTTACTGACATAAATGACTCCCCTTCCCTCAGAGTCTTAACAAGCAGTCAAACCTTGCTGGTTTAAACAATAAAAGAGAACAAATTATTGATCTTTATTATATGATTCAGCCCTATAATAAAAAATACCTGTCACTAATAGATCCAGGCACGTTTCACAATTTTTACTTTAGCAGCCAAAGGCATTACTAGAACAGAATATTTATCTGTTGCAATTTAGCTTAGGTGCTTTTACACTTCCTCCAGAGTTATGATCTGACTATTTAAATCAACTAATTCTTCTTCTGCTTAGTTCAGTATCGAGCATTTTTCCAGCCACAAAAAAAGTCATATTCATTCCTCTTGCTGTTCATCTACTTCATCTTCATGCAAAAGCAAGGTAAGGGCCGGGACTCAGCATCTCCCGTAGTCCTCCGCGGTGTAACACCGGAAAATGACCAACGCGACCTTTTAAAGATTTGTATTTGTCCCATTTGTAAAGGAAAAGTCCTATTTAGAACCCAGTTTACACAACCGTTGAGGGCACGTGTTTCTTTTGATTCCACTCTTCTTTTTAAAGATATTTTTATTGGTATTCAGGACGCATTATCATATAATCATACAACAGAGGAATATTCTAGCCAGATGTTTACAGCAGATTGTGACGGCAGAACTAACCAGATAAGATAAGACCAGTTTATAAAGAAGGTAGGATAAAGTACAATATCAGTTTATATAACTCCGGGCTGTGTAAGAACACAGTTAAGCATTTTGCCTAATTTTGGAAAGAGAAGGTAACAATGAACCATTTCTGAACAGCACATTAACAATTCGTAATTGGTTATGAAGTAAAAGGCAATGTTACATATCAAGGAGCAGCATTTTCAGGTGGAAGTTGGAGAGGTCAGGAAAGACTGTCTTTTTTTCAGAGGATTGCTAGTAGTTAAGTTTAGTCTTGTGTTTTATTTTATATTTTGTGGAGGTTTTTTAAAGGCAGGATAAATTTTGTAAGAAAATTGCTTCTGGATCTCACTTTCTGCTTACCTCCAGAACTAATGATGTGGTCAAAGGTTTCAGGATGGCCAGTAACTTGGAAGACCAGTTGAGCCCATCAGTCTCTTCCAGTCAATGAGGATCAAACTTACAAAGCTGCCTTTTTTTACCAGGCTGATTCTTTTTACTCTTCACTCCTGAATTCTGTTTCTCTCTGATGACTGTTCCTCAGAAGTCCACAATTCAATTTATGAGACTCAGAACTGAAGTCATCAATTGTTCTTCCCAAGCAAATAAAAGAAAGGATAAGCCTACAAGCACCTTGAAAAATGCCTGTAATTTGCAATGACACAATCACTTTGAATTTTTTGGATTATATACTGTGCAAAAATATTCTCCTCAGAACCAGAAATTTACCTATTTCGGTGGGGCAAGTCATTTCTCCGATGTACAGTGATGGCCAATTTGTGTTTGACTTCTTAGGGTCTAAGGGAATAAATCAAAGATGACTAAACTTTGTTTTTATTGAAGTTTCCTGTACACATACAGTTCCAGTCCACTGACAGATAGAAAGCGGCACAGTTCTACAGCCTTCACCAATTCTATGTTGATTTACTTATGCTGACGTCTGGTCAGCAACATACATGCTCATAAATAGCTTTGCCTTTTTTTTGCAGCTTGTTTTTCCCATTCAAAGACAATTCCCTTCAAGACAACTTCATACACATCTGTGTCACTTCTGAAAAATATTCATCTAATCTACTCCCTACAAATTTTCACTGGCTAAAGCTTCTTAGCCATTGCAAACTTTATTATAGTACTTCCAAGTACTTCAGGCTCCTTTTTTTTTTTCCCCAGGTGTCTAACCTGAATCTTCCTTTCGGCAATTTAAGGCCACTATTTCCTGGCCTGTTCAGCAGGGACAGGAGAGTGGATTATTCAACTTTGGCAGAAGGCAGTATATATTTGAAGACTGTTACTGTGTCTCCCCCTAAATTTTCTTTTTTGTAAGCTTAATAACCCCAGTGTGTTCTCTCCTGCTCCAAAAGTCATAACTTTCAGATGTTTGATCAATCTTTTTGCTGTCCAACTGGCCCACTTCATTCTTGAATTGTGGTGCCCAAAATGAACACAGTACATCACCTAAGGCATCACCCGTACTGAAAACAGTAATTACTGTCTGTGTCTTGCAGTCTGTGTGCCTGTTTATACATCCCAGTATGATGCTTTTTCACAACAGCATGACGTTGTTGACTGTAATGCGCTTGTCCTCCACAGAGATTTATTATTTGATAAATTACATAGTAACATGTGTATACATACATATATTGGGGACCGGAGTTTCCAGAGGGTCTTTTAATTTTTCAGTAGAAAGCATACAGTATATAGTTTATCGACTTACCAAAAGCAAGTTAAAGTTTTACTGACTCCTGCCCAGCAACATTACTATTCTAATTATGCAGGAGATTTGGTGATAGCCTTGTGTATTTTCCTCTGATTAATTACACACATTTTATTTTGTAAATATGCTTTGACTCTTCTTGTAGGAGTAAAACAACTTATGCAGCCTGAACACAGTACATAGACACATATAATGGAAAACAAAATCAAGAACGCTTCTAAATTCCTAGTTGTATACTTTTTTTGGGAAAAAAAAAAAGTAAGTAAGCAAAGAAAAAGTTCTTTCTCTGGTTTCTCCCGTTTGCGCTCGACTCTGGGTCCGGTTCATCCAGAACCGAGAAGCAGCCTAACAGCCAGACCTTCCCACACAGCGAAAGGAAGAAAACACCTTATTAATCTGCAGATTTCCTTGGATCCTATATGTATTAATCCACCTTAGTATTAGGTCCCTCACTCTCCCAGCTGCAAAAGGTCACACGGAGCAAAGAAAAGGTGAGCGAGTCTGCCGGCCAAAGTTTTTCCTCCTGGAGAGAAAGGCTCTGGTCCACTGAAGCAATGCGGTGCCTCAGCCCTGACGGCTCGCGGGTTGAAGGGCAAGGTGCTTAGCTTCTTTCTTGTTTTATTCTGGCAACACTCTGTGCTTTGCCAAAAATTGGCACGTATAGGTGCTGGGCAATTAGTGCTTCACTGCTTCTCAGGGAAAAATACACCAGTAAAGTACGTAAAAATATTTCAGCAGCATATAATTATTAAATGAAAACTGGTATTTTCTAGTTCCGATAACCACGGGGTGTTGCCATAGTTTCACAGAGTTCCATTCACACGAGTTCTCATTTAAGTAGCTACTGTCGCATGGACAGGTCTGCTCCCCATCTTCCCTGCAGCCATTAGTAAACTTCCAACTAAGTGTACGACTGAAGATAAGGATGACTAGCATAATCTTTAAAAGCTTGCTTTGAAAGACTGCTCAATGGTAAATTACGACATCCTTGCCGGGGCTCACGCCTGAGGTTTTGGGGATGAAGATGAGTTCCCAGCTTATTTCGGAAGAGGTTGGGCAGCCTCACTTCCCAGGGAGCCAGAGGACTCCAGTTGTAGAAACAAAGCAGGGGGGGGAACAGAAAGCCGTTTTCAAGGCCCTGGCTGGGAGGGGGGACTCGGCGACGCTAGTCCATACATCAGTCCGACCTCTCGTTTCTCTTTATTGATATTGATGGGGTGCTTAGGACAATGTATCGAGCTCCGATCTATATTCAGCCCTGCAGAATTGTTAGCCCCAAGATGTCATATGCTTCTCATTTTTTGTTTTCCTTCATTTCGTTGTAACAATCAAGTTTAGAATAATGGAAGAGGTTAAGCAGATGTTCAAATAAGGCTGAAACATTTGTTTGCTGACTATTACGTGCTGATGGCGCAGTATAAATAACAAATAATGCAGCCAAGAATCACAACAGCATGTCCCCAGGGAACAAATAATGATATTTAAGCCCTATTCCAGTGCAACACTTGAACACACACGTACTTTTCTAAAATCCATGTTTAATCTATTGAATCAAGATATTCTCAGCGTGGCAAGTGACTTGCCATGTGCAGAGCCGGCTTGAGACACCGCAGATAAACCTGGCACCTGCAAGGAGACTCGTGGAGGCTCTGCGGAAGGCTGCTCCTGCTCCGTGGGGCTGCCTGCCGGGGCACCCGGAGCAGGAGGAGGAGGAGGAGGAGGAGGAAGAGGAGGATGTGGAGCAGCCTCTGCCACATACCTGGGCTCCCACCCATTCCCTGCACCCATTCCCTGCTCCGCGGGGACTGGGGGAAGGGACAGGAGAAGGAGGGGATGAGCAGCGGTAGGAGTTCCAGTTACGATCTCAGCATCAGCGTCAGCATATTTTTTCCTTTTAGCAATTAACAGGTCTCCAAGTTTCATTTTAATAAAATCATGGAGTTAATTAATTTTCATCGAGCCACTGGACACTGGGCTTATCCCTGTTAGCATAAATAAAGATTAATCAGCCAAGAAAACATACTTTCAAACCACATGGCTTGTAAATGCAATAAATTTTTAATGTGAAGATGAAAGAACTGTACATAATGCTGACAATCCGCTCTCTGGACCTTCTTTACTCCCTGCTTTAGTAATGATCTAAAGCTCACTTTCCATCTATGCCTGGCAGTACAGGCAGCTGATGTTTTTGAAGGCTGTTATTCCTATCCCTCTGAATGAAAGTTATTAATTTAGTTATTCCTCAAAAGTAACAACTAGTATAGTTCTCTGCTTGATTCTTCATTGAAATCCAATTTAGCTCTACTCTACAGGGGTCTGACTTTTTTTTTCTATTGATTGGTAAATTAAATGAAAAATTCTTCATTTCATAACACTGTACGGAAAGTATTAGCGGGAATGATATACAGCATTTTATCACTCATTTACTTTTGTGTCTTCTATTAGTTAGTGTTTGTGTGGAGATTTGCCATTTTATGTTACTCTTGTAAGATTTCAGGGAGTGATCTGTGTATCAGGGTAATATACGCACACCCCAGTGCCAATATTCTGTGGGATGGTAGGTAACTCTGGAAGCACTTTAAACTCTAAGTGGAAAAAGAATAGGAATTGTATTCAATGGTCTGACTAGTATTCCTTACATCACAGGCATGTGACATGTATGATCCGTACAATATACATAACAGCATAAGAAAATGTGACCTCTGCACCTGCAGTATGAAGCCCAATCTCGTATGAAATCCCACTTTCTTCAAAGCTCAGAAAGCTCCAAATCAGCATTTTGAATCAGGGTCATCGATGCCATCTTTGTTTTCAAAGTAGAGACATATTCTAGGTTGTTCTCACACAGACTGATAGTCAATTTTTAATTTTTTTTTCTGTAGGCACATTTTATTCTTTTAAATGAACATGGATGTTTGTCAGTTTAATTTATCAATTAATATGGCTAACTGCCTACTATTTTAGCAAGAAAGAAGAACAAAATTAGTTGCTTACAATGACGAAGTGCAATCATTGCAACAGAACTGGCGCTAGACTTACATTTCTGGGTCTCTATTTAGTCGGTAAATAGTTCTTCACCATAAGATTTAGTGTTAGTATTTGTCTAGGCGCTGCAGCTATCATTCAGCTCTTCTACCTCTAGCTATCTAAGCAGTATACAGCTTATATTATCTCCTCGATTTTCTTTTTAGTCAACAGCCAAAGACACATATGTCAAAATACATCTTTCCATTTGAAGGATTGGTTTAATGCGAGTAGGTTAAGCCTATGGGCGCACTTCTTTCCCGTGATTAGGCATAGTTAAAATTAGGTGAGATGCGTCCTACCCTGTGTGTCTTTGTCATCCCGTAAGAAGCTCTGTTGTGTCAGATCGGGCATTCAAAACTTTTCAGTCATTCCCTTGAAGCCCACTAATTAGATGCAATCAGCAAAAGATTTTAATAACACGACAAGTTCCTCATAATGAGCAGATCTAGACCACAAAAGCAAAGCGCCTTTCCACTTAAGGCAAAGCCGTGAATTCAAAGAGGCGATGTCAGAGACATTAGTAATAAAAATACTTTATACAAGACATGGGATAAGATAGAAAGCATCAGATGTAATGGGATTTATCCTTCAATATCTGGATTAATTAAAAGTGATTTGAGATTGTGGAAGATAGATGGGCTTTGCTAATAATAGCAGTGGTGGTAATTCTGGACCTGATTTTTTGCTGCATAAGAATTGATTTTTAAAAAATATTTAATTCTATTCTTGAAAATTGGGTTGGAAATGATTTATATTACAATGTAAGATTCACAGTTAATGAACCTGAAGAGGTATAACCTGGTTTTCAGAATTTCTTCCACCAGACATGGATAATTTGTCTTATGAAATGTTCAAGCATTTAAATGACAAATGTTTGAAGGTAATTGTTAAATTGTTTAATTTCACTTTGGAATAAATGTTGGATCTCAGCCTTTTGGAGAAATACAAAAGAGAATATGTATGTACTGCTACCCCTTTGGTTCTTCCCATACTTTTTATCCATCAAACTAACTATTCTGCTTGGACGAGGTAATCTTAGCAATTCATTGAATCTTTGTTTCTGATCATGAATTATCTGCAATGACTTTGATTTCCATAAAGAAGCACCTTCAAGCAGAATGAAAACTTTTTTACAAACACAGAACAGGAGGCAGCTCAACCTTGTGAACTTTTAAAGGCTACTTGGGTCTTATATGGCTTGCAGGCAACTTAGGCCTTAAGTTGTTTTTTTTATTCCGTGACTCGATTTTTGATAATTTCTCTTCTTCTTTTCTGGAGTCAAATCCTTTCCTGCTATTTTTGTGTTATCTGGAGGATTCAGAATTTATAAGCAAGTGAAGGATAGCCAGGAAAAATTCATATGACTATAAAAAAATCTGGCAAAATCATTCCTAAATGAGTGTTCATAGGAGCTTTCTTTTGTGTTGAAAAAATAACATTTCAAGATAACAAGAGTATTTTTGTTTGATGGCTGTTCTGTTGCCAGTGTGATATGAATGGATTGCACCAGTGTATTTTCCAGCAGAAAGTCATGCTTTATCATAAAATGCACCAACACCACAGCTCCTTTGATGTCTCTGTGCTCTGTCTCTCCTGAATATGTTGTCGTGGGCAGCATACAAAGCTATAAAAACTGAACTCAACTTTGGTCATAAATCAGTCTCTCCAAAAGAAATCAGGATTTTGGAAGAGATAGAAGGAACTTATAATATCACCATCTGTATTGTATTAATTTTAAGTGAAATGTTAAAGCTTATTTTTCCCTTTCTGCTACTTTGATGTTTTTCAAAATTACCGGATTCTCTTAAAGAAACTTAATTTCTCATTAATATTTTTAAAAAGCTAACCCAACTGAATGCAAATTCATGCTGTAGACTTCTTAATCTTTCTGTTTGAATAGATTGAAAAATAAGTCTGACCTCCCTTGATTTAACGCAAACTAGCTAATCTGTTGGGAGATAAATTAATGATAAAAAAATATTCACAGCTGAAAGTGATGCTGGGTATTATATTAACCAAGGAGAAAGCTTACCCTTGCCTTAAAGCTATGAACAGTAGCTTAGAATAAAGAAAAGGTGTTTATTAGACTCCAACACCGGTACTTCCCTCTATCAGTGGGCACTGTTGGTAGACGCAAGGAAGAACCATCCCTACCAGACAAATGCTGGGTGTTCGGGGCATGCTCTGCCAAGCATCCTCTGCGACATAAAAAGAGGGAAGTGGAGCAGTGGACTTTGCCCAAAGACAGTGAAATACATGACCCAAACATTGTCTCTTGTCGCCAAACTTTGGTCCAAAATCAGGTCGGAAACTCAATCCCCGGTTACGACAGATCATTGCATGCAACCTTCCACAAAGGTTCGCTTGCTGAGTCACCTTCCAGAACCACCGGAATATTTGCAGTTTCTCCTTCTGCTGAGGTTCCTCCAAGGCTGGCTGCTTTGTACGTTGTCCACTATGCCAGAGGTTGGATTTCCTATTTCTTACTGCAACACTCCTTGTGCATCACGTATTTTCTCTATCACATGCTAAATATTTTAATATCATAATGATATATACTTGGCAAGAAGATGGCAAGGGGGAAGGGAGTAGCACATCCTTCCTTTTCACATCTATTATTGGTGCTTCATCCAGAACACATTTAATGAGGCTCCAGATGAAATATGTGAGTCTCATTCCTTCGAGCACAATTTGCAAGCACAGAAATATAAAGGAATAGATTACACAGTACGGGTTGTTAAAGCATGTATAATGGCTTGTGTTTTTAATAAACAAATAAATGTGAGAATAAATTAGGTTTCTTACAGTATGATATTCTGATCGTTCAAGCGTAACAAGAGAAAGTGTTCATGCACACATTATTACAACGCGGAGAAACAATTTGTATGCATTGGCTGTACTTACAGTACTATCCTTAACTTTTGTGACCACAAAACAAAATTGCATGTATTACTGCTGTCAGAAGAAGTGTATGTATTGTAATGTATTATTTAATGTTACATTTTAAGGAAAACCAGAGGTCAGGATGCAAACTGGTGATTTTACAACATCTTTAAATAAGAATTGTTTGAATATGTATAGATTTAAGGCCTGAGTGCATGTGGCATTTAAGGGGCACTACTTAATCCTGGGTTGCCCAGTATTCCCAGGGTTTGCAAAAATCATCATCTGTGCACTAGGTCGCTGACTGCCTTTGCAAATATTTTGCTGGGTTTTAATGACGCATCCCAGGCATGAGGAGTAGAATTTGTAACTGCCACAGAACAGGAATATTTCCTGCCCACACTGGGATACCTGGCATGGTGCCTGAAGCAAGGATGAGGCTGTAGAGCACTTTTAACTCGCATTGCAACTTGTCCTCGGATTCCAATAAGTTTTCAGCCCTCTTGGTGGTCACACTGAGCTCCCTGGTTAACTTTATTCAGGAGGAGCAGAGGTGCTGAGCCAGAGAGCACGGCTCTGCCAGTGCAGTCAGGGCAGGAATCGATCCCTGTAGGATTCCCAGAGGGAAGCCTGGAGGCACTTTGCCTCCCCATGGGGAGATCTGCCAGTCTGGGGGGTAATTCCACCCCCTGGGGACATTCAGAATTGCCGTCTCTGGAGGCCTCTAAACCTAGACTGGACTAAACCATGAGAAAATATTTCGCGGAAACTATGCTAGAAAGATGGAAAGGATGAGGTAGGCAGGCTTTTCCCTATGTGAACCTCTAAAACTGCTTGCAGATTCAAATAGCATCCACTCAGATTTTTCAGTTTCAGAAAGGAAATGGGCTTCTCAGATATTCCTACTTCTAAAGGTCTAAAGCATTCTGACTACATTTCTCAGAATTGCACATGTCCACAGAAGTCTTTCTACCTGAAAACAGTTTTTTGCTACAGTAAGGGGGGAAAAAAGCAAATGGGCAAATTATTTCTTTTCAATGAAATATTTTAAAAAATAATTTGAAGTAATTTTAAAACTTAGCTTTATATTGCAAAATGTAAAAGATCTGAATAAAACCAGATATATGTGAAAGAGCAATATTTTGGAACAACAGAAGCAAAATACGCTCCAATGAGGTGAACACAGACATCTTTAAGACTAAAATGCCATCCAAACCATGTGTTGTTAAAAAAAAAAAAAAAAAAAAAAAAAAAAGCTTTGCTTCCTCCCTCCCCCTGTGGAGAACATTTAAACGCCAAATCTTCAATTACCACTTAATAAACTTCAAGGTACATTTTCCTGAACAACATGTCCACTAACTTTCAGCCAGCCTGTTCCAGAAATCAATGCATTAAAGAAAGCAGGAGCTCTACTTTGTACCTATATAGAGTAAGTTTTGTTTGCATTGTTACCTTCCCATGCGCATATCTAAAAGCTACTTTTCTTTTTCACTAATTTCTGTGATTTACAATTTACAAGTGTAAAATACCATATTCATCATTTAGTCTGAAAGTTTTCTGTAGTAGGCTTTGGCCTATAGGTACTTTCTTAAGAGCTTAGCTGATTTTCAAATAACTGTAGCTTAGTCTTACCATGGCCAGAGAGTCTACTGAAAATAATAACATGGGGGTTTATGCATTAGGCAAAAGACCACAACATACTGATAACATAAATTACAAATATCAACATTTATAATGGAAGAGTTCAGGATGAATGATACATGCAGTGAAGCAACGATACTAATTCTTCCCTTGCTTTTCTGAAAGACCGATCTGAATGCATAGGCAACCGCTGCCTGGTCAAATACCTTCAAAAAAGCAGCCTAGTATTATTAATTGTAACTTTCAGTGAAGTGCATCGTATTTTAACACCACGAAGCTGTCACCGTACCCCAGCGAGCAGCACTAAGCGCTGCTCAAGCACGACTTGCTCCAGTGGAATTCTTCAGTTCCCTGCAGGAAAGATGACGAAATCCATGTGCACAGTTTGAACCACCTGGCAACTCTTTGGGTAGGCATGAGCTACTTATAAAACCGGACACTCCTCCAGATGCTGCCACAATTAAAAACAAAATAGTTTTTTCTTATATTGAGACACCCACATAATTTCTGGCTGTCAAGAGATTGGCATATTTTGACAATTTAACTAAAATAGATGCTTTCAGGGAAAAATATAAAGGCTGTAACTTTTCTTGTCAAGGAACTTTGTTTTTCCCCTAAAATGTGTCATACACACACACAAAAAAAACCAACCCAACCACCAACCAAAAAAAATCCCAAGAAAAATAAAACCCAACAAAACCTAGATGTGCTGTGAGAACTTACATAGAGATTATTAGACCTGCTCAGAAACCAAGAGTGATGAGAAACTCTCTTCCGTAGATACGCGGACATGTGAGGACATTAAAAAACCCACCATCTGCTTTTGCTTGCGCTTTGTTTATTATGCAGAGCAGCGACAAGCACAATTCATAAGACTCCCAGATTTTATTTCTTTTTTCACTATGGGTACAATTTGTCTGACTGAAAGTGGTAGTCCAAAATTAGGTGAGACACCATGTCCAGGGTAGATGCCTGCTTTTAGTCAACTTTCCGCTGCTCAAGGGCAAGCATCTTTCTCCCGCGCTTACACAAAATGAAGCACTCTAAGACGACGGATGGAGAAGTCACATTCCTGCAAATCTTTTCAGGTCATTGGACCAGTGTGAAAGAAATCTGTTTCCAGAGTAGATAAGCAACACCACCCTCCAGTCTCCTTCTTGTACAGCTCTACACAGGTAGACTAACTCCTTCATTACAACTCTCACTACCTGCTTCTTTAGAAAGTCCTTTAAGGCTCGTACTCGTCTCTGTATCACCAAGACCTCTGCAGAACACCAAGACTCGGCAGGACTACCCTGCACAGAAATCAGCGGCCCTGGTGAGAAGAGCTGAAAGTGGAGCCAAGGCTGCATCCTCCATCGCGAGGAGGGCAAACAAATAATTCTGTGGGAAGCCCTGGGATAATTTGGTAATAATCGTAATCATTGTAACAAATGCCCGGAATAAATCGATTTTTTTTTTTTTTAAGGAAGAAACGCATATTCTTTGATGCTCAATGATACACCGTTCTTAGTTAAAACATTGCAAATACCTTCACTAATGCTATGAATTAGGAGGTGTCGCGTGCACTAAGGTGGCCTCAACCAGTGCCGATTCAACTGTAAACCAAATGACGATGTCAGCATTCAGAAAACGTCAGTAAATTACTTCAGCTTGTTACAAGCTGGCATGAAATTATCTGCATTGTGGTCAGTCAGTATTCACGAATTTTAATATCCTATACCTCTATGAATTTCTGCTACATGCTAATTAGCATTGTGGTCTTATTAAAGAACATTAATATACCCAGTGTAGCCTAGTGTCTGTCTGCGGGATTCCATGCCATGCATGCAGAATTTCTCCTGCAATATTACTCCAGCCAAGTCAGTTGGTCAAGTCCGGCATGAAAGAACGGCATCAGTCCATAACTGTGACCAGCTTGACACAAATTCTGTGCCTTTAGCACAGCGTAGTGACACATCTCGAAATACTTCCCTGGCACTGCAAAAAAAGAACTGTTCTCACTCTTTGAGGAAAAAAAAAAAAAGTGCCCTATGGAAACTCCTGTCTGGTGTCATCTGTCCTGCAGCTTTTCTAATACCAGAAGATGAATGAAAAAAAAGTATTTGCTTTTAAAAACAGAGATTGACGTAACAGTTTGAATTTCATTGGAAAAGTCTATCTTTGCTGATATGACAGCAAAGACAAGGTTAAATATATTCAACAGACAGTCGAAGTCGCTAGTGTAGTTAATCAGTTGGAGAGAGACTGCAAGACATTGTTATTATCTGCTGTAAATAAACAGGATTTAATGCTGAGAAACTGGCATCTGTTAAACACAAAATAATTCTGTCCTTGTGGTTCACATTTCTGTGAACATTACATAAATGTTCATCAGCTTCTAAAACCAACAGAACAAGTGAAGTCTTGGCAAAGCTAGACTAACAAGTTCCTGTAGGTGAAACAGACCATCAAGATCGCCATTATTTTCCTTCAGTGTATGTTTGATTTCAGATAAAATACCATCTTATCAAAACAAACAGGCAAACAAATCATATGCATGCTGATTTCAGTTTTGCAGCCTATTTCTAATTAGCATTCTAAGCTTTTGAGAAGACTTCAAAAAAAGAATCTCCCCTTTTTAAAGTGTATTTTTAATTGTTGAATAATTCAGCTCCTAGATAAAATTATTAATCAAACTCTGAGTCAGCATCTCCATTTTATGAACTCAACAAAGATAACTCTGTGACAGCCTCAAAGTCAGTAAACACGATCATCTCTTCATCAGTTAATTCCCTACAACTCAGAAGTGTCAGTCATTCCACAGAGTCATTTAATATGTCTCTCCACACATTCGCTGTCTGCTTTTAATGTTCACAACATCTGCTGTCAACAAACTAAAATAAAGGGAAATGAGTTTTGATTTGCATCCTCTTATGATAAGGTATTCCGGGCACATTGTCAGTATTCCTGTTACAGATGGCATTTGGAAGTATGCCTTTATCGATAATGTCTTTTGGTTCAGTTTATTTGATTGTTTTTTCTTGGTTTACTTCTCTCTTTTCTTTTTTTCCTTTTTTTTTTTTTTTTTGATGGTAGAGTCCTTTGTGTTGAAGGGTAGGAACCGAGACAATTTAGGTGAAGGTGAAAACCAGAGTATTGCTCCTTTGAAGATCCAACAGTGATTACAAAAACAAAATATGCTTCAAGTCTGAGAAAGGAGGGAACTATATAAGGAGGCTTTTACCATCTTGGCCAAGGAATTGGATCATTTTCAGCTTAGATAGTGGCTGTGAGTGGTGGCAAAATGAAGGTAGTGGTAGCGCACACTTTTGCTGCAGGCCTGTGCATGGGAGCACGCAGAGAGCCAGCAAACCCTCCTCCTCCTCCTGCTCCTCCTGCTCCTCCTCCAGCAGCTCTCGCTCCAGCACCGCAGATCCCTCTGGTGGGGCAGATCCAAGGCCAAGCCAGGAATTCAAGGCAGCAGGTCGGGACCCGGGTGGGCATCTCGGCGGCGGTGAGCTGGGCACCAGCGGGAAGGCTGGAGGGGCACAAGGAGCTGGCACAGGACACAGCCCGGGCAGTGACCCCAACTGGCCAGCGGGG